>NQII01008759.1:3027-39591 GCA_002778355.1 Clitarchus hookeri
TATATATATATATGTATATATATATATATATATATATATATATATATATATATATATATGTGTGTGTTGAGTGTGAAGTCCCGAAGATATGTCCTGGCTGCGTCTCTGTTGGGAGCCATCGTCGGTTCATGAAAGCAAGAGCGTGAAGTTGCGCTGTACCCATTGCATCACTGTGGCACCCTTCCAATGGAATGCATGAGCGTGAAGTCCCGAAGCTATATCCTGGCTGCGTTTCTGTTGGGAGCCACCATCGTCGGTGCGTGAATGCAAGAGCATGAAGTTGCACTCTACACATTGCATCACTGCGGCACCCTTCTAATGGAATGCATGAGCTTGAAGTCCCGAAGCTATGTCCTGGCTGCGTCTCTGTTGGGAGCCTCCATCGTCAGTGCGTGAATGCATGAGTGTGAAGTTGCGCTCTACCCATTTCATCACTGCGGCACCCTTCCAATGGAATGCATGAGCGTGAAGTTCCGAAGCTATGTCCTGGATGCGTTTCTGTTGGGATTCGTCGTCGTTGGTGCGTGGATGCAAGAACGTGAAGTTGCGCTCTACTCATTGCTTCACCGAGGCCCCTTGAATGCCAGAGCATGACATAACCATTGGGCGCCCCCTTGAATGCCAGAGCATCACATAACGGCGTCGTCTTCGGGAGCCACAACACACATGGCCAACCCTTGGCGTCGGCTTAGGGAGCCTCCGTGAACAAACATGGCCGCCAGAGAATGCCTGAGAAAAAAATAATTTTTTTTAAACTTTTGAAAAGTTAAATCAATATCTTGAAACATTGAATCAAACTTTTCAAAACGTTTATTTTGAAAAATAAATTTTTGAAAATTAATTTTGTAAAAGAATAATTTTTTGAAAATAAATTTTGCAATTTTTTTGTAAATTTTTGCACATTTTGGCACTTGCTGCCAAGATGGCCGCCTCCGAATGGCACTGGCTGCCAAGTTGGCCGCCCCTGAAGCGGAATGCAAACGCATGAGGTTTGTCATTTCCTTACCAAGCTTCTGGCTCCTGGGCTCCCTGTTATGACGCTGTGTTAGAACATACCAAACCAGACTACTCGTCACCTAGAAAACGTTTACTTTGGTGAAAATCCCGAGTGTATCCCTGACTGGACTGCTGTTACAGAGCACGTCAATGGTACACATAATATATTTATATGGCTAAGCTCAAAATCACTACGCATTAGACACTGCAGAACAATTACAAATTAAGTACAAATACGTGTTATTCTTCCATAGTATAATGTAAGGCTTGCATTGTAATTTGAATTGCAATTGGCAAAGGCTTATTAACGTCCCTCGGTGTTATGTCTATAGGTTTATCAGGAGACGTCTTACAAACAAACTTATGACCTAACTTAAACTAACACCCATGCCTTACCTAGGTTTCGAACCCAGAACCTCCCGCAACCCATAACCGGCGGCGCACCAACAGATTGCGCCACGGAAGGTCGGCGTAACGCTTGCAAATAGAATAAATACCGAAGAAAAATACAGTACCGTATACAGTTTATATACTGTAGTACAAAAGAACAATTTCAAATGAGCATATCATGAAGGACGAATACTAGGTATTATACAATAATACAACATAACACTTTAAAGTAAAAAAAGTATCTAAGACAAATATTTGATGAATGTTTTTATGTTGGCAATAAAACCGTTACGCGTTTACAATTTATAGTTCTCTACTTAGTTGCTCTGTGGTTGGCCCAGGTAAGTTTAGTTCTACCCAGGTTAGGAACAAAACGAGTTTCCTTATGAGAGAGTTTGTCTGTCATTGAGAAAATTTCCGCCGCTAGGTAAGCGCTAGTGTTCCAATAGGTCACTTTTAATTAAAATTTTAATCTACGTAAATAATGAAAGATAAAAATTTTACTTAATTACGAAGTTATTTTATATTTGATTAATGTTCATTGCAGTTATCCTGTTTTATAACGTAGGAAATAGAGAAAAATGTGATACACATGTAATAAGCGCTAACCTAGTGGCAAACATTTTTGGTCGCCGAACTTTTAACATTGAACTTCCCAACTTGAGCAGAAGTAACTTTGACGTAGGTCACCGTCTCATGTTGAATATGAGCCAGGCAGGGATGAGTTCCCTAACCCCTCCAGCCGGAGTACGGGTGGCGTGACCTTCGCTAGGCCGGTGTAGTAGCTTGTGGCGAGTTAGGAGGTGGCAGGGAGGGAGAGCGCGCGCCATTGGCCTGCCTCGGAGGGTGGAGGAGGGGGAGAGTTGCTGCCAGGCTCTTGAGGCAGACGGCGACAGGAACACAGACGTGGCGTGCCCGTGAAGTCGCGAGCAACGTCGGAGAGGTGTGTGTGTGAGTGTGTACGCTCAAGGCTGCGGTGCCGTCCTACACCTAGCTCGCGTCGCCGTTTTGTTTATCCCCCGGACGGGATTTAAACAACTCTCCCACGCCGAGTGATGAACTGTCGAGTGTCACGTCGCACGTGCTGCTGCCGTCGTCACCGGCTCAACTACGCGGAATGACTTGCACGTAAACACGTACTGCGCAAGCATGTGTTTGTGTCGTGAGGATGCGAGTCCTTATTTTACCGTGCATCTGAAATGTTAACCAGATAACCATCGAACTAAACCCTGGAAAGGATTTGTATACTGCTTCGTACTTGGTAAGTAATAACATTCTTAAAATTATTTTGTAAACATGTACGAGTTCAATACATTCAAACAAATTTTAAGACAATAAAAATATACATCTTTTAGGAAGGTAAGTTGTGTCTCGTTGAAATACTTAACAACACTCAGCAGATAATTTATTTAAAAAATAATAAAAATTATTAATTGTGTTTTATTTTACGCCGTGTACTGTTGCTCGCACAAAGACGTGACCATAGGACGCAGTGTGGGGTGTCGTGAATATAGAAGGGCGATTAACCGTCGTCTTCTACCAGCTGTTGCGATGTAAACATGACGCTTGTGCCCTTTTTGCACTGGAGCCGCCACAAAACATTCACATTTTGCGCTACTAAGGAAGAGGCCATACGTGCAGTACTCGTGTGCATTAGGCTTTGCTGTAGTTTGTGGTTTATTTATTTTTATAAAGTTCTGGGTATTTCATTTATCCATTTGTTAATGAAACTTCTCGTGTTGTAATGTTAATTATCATGTAACACGTAGAAGCCAGAATTATCTACTTCAATTTTCATTTAAATGTAGGTTTGCGAAAAAATCGCAAAAATTACAGAGTGGGTTTTTGAAGGATAGTAATGATAAGACTGGTTAATTCATAATTACCATGTGCGCTCTTGTATGATCGATTGTTTTAATTAATGTAAACAAGCCACAGTTACTTGTGGTGTAAACATTTATTGCGATGTCTGCATTTTTTTAAATTTTGTTTTTTTAAAAAGGTGTTATTTCCTCAATTGTGTTTTAAACATTAAAGTTAAAATATTTAAGATTTAAAACTGTAGTAAGATATGCAGGTATGTATAATTATTTTAAAATTTATTTCATACATACTCGTGTATACATGTCGAGTCACGTAACCATTCTGCTAAAAAAAACTCGTAAGATTTTAATGTTTTTGAAACTAATAAAAATACAATACGTACTTGTCTTCTGAAATTACTTCAGTGTCTTACGCATGCAACTTCTTCCGTTTTTAACAAATTGGGTAGTAAAGAAAGGTTGATTTGGTAATGTGTATATTGCCAGTCTGTTATCTCGTGCAGTGCAGTGTTGGGTCATACATATGCTGTGGTTGGAAATTTTAGAAGTGCTGAATTGAACGTTTGTGGCATGGGCGTAGCCAGTAATGTACTTGGGATATGTCCCGATATTACCCCCCGTAGTAGCGCCCCGAGTGTTTCCCGGCTTTGGTTACAATGTATACATACGTTCGAATGTAGTGTCAAGAACCTCATGTTGTGGCAGCCAGTGTGTGGTAACATTGTACACACGAACGTCTGCTGTACGAAAGCCTGCATACGCTGATGGCGTGCGTGGACGAGTGAATGTGAAAGTGATGATCGTGTTGGTAATTTGGACAGCTCTGCCGATGCACAACAGGCCACGGGAAGACATACGGCGATTATGAATACGTCTGAGCTTACGTCATCATAAAGCATCTCCTTTAAGTGCAACAAACGGCGTGTGTTTATTTCACGACTTAAAATGGTTATAGTTTTGCTCCATCCGGCGTAGCCGAGGACCCTATTGCCTGCATCGGCAACAGATTCGACATGCGAGTGTGCATGTATTACAAGAAATAAGCGAAGCACTGTGTTCAGTTGTTAGAGAGAAAAAAAAGTACGCGTCGTTACTGAAAAAGAAGCTACTGGCGTATTTTCCGGTAAACTATTAACAGCCACGAGAAAATTTTAAACAATTGATTTTTTACTAGCACTGTGATTTACGCATTGTAAGTTTTAAACGTGCGTCACTGTATTGTGCAAATAAATACGTATTGTAACTATCGTATAGTTGTTCTATTATACCTTACTTAAAAATTGTTTGTGAACGCTTGCTTATTTAGACGGATTTTTTTTTATACTGTCACTTGGTTCCTTTTTCTATGGAAATGTTAACACGTTTTTAACGAACAGGCGATGAGATAAATTTCTCTCGCACGTTGACGAGAACGGAAAAAGGTATCACACTTGACTCATGTAATGTTTCTACTCTTTGAAAGATCGTATGGAAGTAGTGCTCACTAAACAGACTACATATTCATCTGCCGCCACGTGCTTTCCACGGGACTGTTTTTATTTAAAAAATTAAAAATTTTGTTAGGCGCTTTTTGTCGGAACTGTGCAGAACTTTCTTTTCCGGAACTTGAGTGGTGCTCGTGATAGCGACGTGGAACTAACAGGGAGCGAAATAAGCCGTGACATTTAAATAGATCCTCGCGCCTCTTCGTCAAAATAAACCAAAGTTTTTATTACGTCGTTGCAGAGTACTTACTTTACTACCTGAACACCCTTATTACTTCAAAGCGAGTAATAGTTAAAGCTGTTTATAGTTAACATCTTGCTTTCATGTACGCCACTTTAATGGCGGCCAAAAAGACCCGTAGGAACAAGTAGAGCGGAGTGCAGTGGCGAGATTTGGACGGCTCTTAACGAGGTCGTGAGATGAGTATGAAGCAGCGCCGGAATGCAAGGGCGGGGAAACGGGAGTTCCCCGAGAAAACACGCCGACCAGCGGCAACGTCCAACACAATTCCCACATTCCCGGTCGTAGTCTCACCACTACAACACCTAGACTCCAACAATATGTAGTGGCACTCCCAGAGCCGTTTACACCGCGAGTTCCACATGCACACGCCTGCTAAATGCTGAGACGCCTTTGCCAATCCGGTAGTTCACTAAAATATCACGTGTGACCAGAATTAGTCTACTAAAATAATGATGTAGGTGCTATTTGGTATTTTAGTATGTATTTGGTTTTTAGTATGTAGCGAAACTTCCTAAAATACTAAATTACCAAATCGCAACTATTTTTGAACAAGTGACTTGACGGCGTCTAAATTGAAAGCTGATAATGCTATGATGTAGTCCATTCACGGTTATTTCTAACTTTTCTGAAGCCCTGCTTAAGTTCTTCCAGGATATTACTCCTCCTCCTCATGCAAACAAAGTCTATCTACATCTAGAAAATTACACCAAAGGGACAACTTACCGCATTCGTGCGCACTCGGTGTAATATCATCTTGCATAAGAACTATTTCTTACTAGGCATTACCAACACACATTTTCTCCCGGTTATTATTCATAATAATTATAAATTAAATATTATAATTTATTGATAAAATATATGTAAAAGTTCAGTTTAACCCAAAACAAAGTATTTTACTGTTAACACAAGTATCAATCGCGTGTGATATGTGACATGTTTAGGAAACAATAAAACAAGTCGTACAAGGTGTGATTTTTCAAAGGTTTAATTCAAAAAGTGTGATAAATACACCAAATGGTCAATTCGAACACGGACTCTGTTTGAGGCCCGAAGGCTGGGATTGGAATGGGACAGCTTACTAGTTGGATTGTTTCTTTTGATAGGTGTGAAGTATGAAGGAGCATGATCACTGTGTGTTCGCGCTAGGGCAGTGTTGACGTGCAAGGGGTCGGGGTTGTGACGTATGAGGCGGGGGGAAGGCAGCAGGGAGAGGAGGGCGTCGTCGCTGCCCGAGCGCGCACGCCACACAATGAGCGGACTGTGTCGTCGAGCTGCGGTCATTGTTCCCGGCCCATTGTGCGTGCACCCACCTGCAGTGTGGTCCTGCCTAACCTTTCAACCTCCACACCCTCCCTGGCGTCCACTGACTAACCTCGTCACCACCAGCCCTCTTCTGCCACACTCAACATTAACAGTTTAACTTGTGCAGATGGGTACTTTTTTGTAATTTGTTTCCAAAAATCTAATCATCTATACAGTTCCTTTTTCTACACGAGGTCTTAATAAATAACGTTTATGACATAAAATGAATACATTTTTTTAAAGTATCTTAAACATAAAATATTTGCAAAATCTAGAAACTAATTATCGGTTAACTTAATTGTAATTTCTTGAATGGCTTTTTAAAATGATTATAGGTTAGTAGCTGTAAAAACAATGGTTACGGCACCTGAAGCAATTTTTCGTTGCCTGTAGATACTCGCTCGGCAAAAAAATGTTTTTTTAGATAAGTGGTATGGTATAGTTTAAACTTTGGTAACCAAATTTAAGGAGACGTGATTAAACTGTGTACCTATTTATTCGGCGTGCAAAATAAAATTTACTGTTAATTAAATATGGTTCGGTTAGCAGCTGTATGTTTTACTGACAAGCCTATTTCAACTTGTTACGCGGTGTCAGATGCTCCATTTGGCCACGACGTTTTCCTTGTGTCTGTGAAAGTACAGTGTGACGTACATTTTAGGGGAAGCCTCCTTGATAATGAAATTTAATGAACAATTCGTACGGAAACTATGATCTTGTGAATTGGGAATCGTTTCTACCAAAACGTACTGTACAGCCATTTTTTAAAGGGGTGGAAATGAAGCCAGTGCTATGACTACACATATTGGACAAAATGGCCCGTACCAGGTATAGAGAGTGATTTAAAAGTTAACAGGTAAAAGAAAGAACGGGGTGGACAATACAGAGAAACGATATTCGTGGAAAGCAGTCGCCTTTCCCCCTGGGGTTTGTAAGGGGGTGTGGGTAGAGATTAGTGGCTAAGCGGACAAACTGTAGCGCCAGTCGTGATCGCAGAGCTGGGAGCTGGGGAACTCTATATTCCCAAGTGCGTTGTCCTCAACGCGGCCACTTTGCGGATGCTGATGTATGTCTGCTCTCCCACTGTGAAACACGAGGCGAGCAGCTTCGCTTCACTCGTGTAGTAGCGGAACTTTTCACTCGTGTAGTAGCGGAACTTGGCGCCACCCTTCCTTGTGGTGTGTCTAGCACTGTAGGCAACTGTCGCCTTACTGCTTTAGCTACCTGTACTTGGCACCACTTACTTTGTCAACTGGACGTCTAGAAGTCTCTCTCTCTCTCTCTCTCTCTCTCTCTCTCTCTCTCTCTCTCTCTCTCTCTCTCTCTTTTCCTCCCCGGTTGTTCCGGGTCATTCGGTATTCTAATTTATCATTTCGTTATTTAGCAATTTGCGATTTGGTATGTGTCAATTCCGATGCTGTTGCCAGTCACTTGTTTATCGATAGTAACCGCACGCCAAAATTTTGCCCGGAAATATATTGTTACGAATTGTAATTGTTAAAAGTAAATGTTTCTGTTTTATATAATCTCTATAAACGACCTGGAAGTTATTTTACTGCAGATTTGTAAGCACAGCATTGATATTTTGCCATATAATACTGTAACTAAGCGGAGTTAACGTTATCCTAATGATTTGCAGCATTAGTCGTGTTAATAACACGCAGTTTTTTTTATACGAAGTTAGGTTACTTATGAATTCTCACGTACAACATGTATTATAGGTTAAACTAACATGCCGCCTCTAGACGAAAACAAAAATATAGTGGCGATTTGGTAATATTGTGTTTTCATAAAGGTTTTTTACGTACAAAGAAACGAAATACGAAATTAAAAAAGTCGTTAGTTTCATACAAAATCGGGTAACGTGAGCATTTTGTTATCACAATCTGTCAATCCGAACATGGCCCCAGTCTTCTGATAGGCTGCTGCTTCTGTGAGAAGTTGCCTGTATTTTGTATATTTTCGGCGGCGTACCTTGCACTCCACAGTGTCGGCGATCCGTCTCCCTAGATGCCCTGGCTAGTGCCGCCGGCACGGCCCGGCTGGCGACAGCCCTCAGTAGTTACGGCCCGGCTCTGTACCAACTGTTACAAAAGTATTCGGCCCGCATCGGTAAACGCGCAACTGATAATACGGAGACGAATGTGCTGGGTATTCAGGTAGCGGGGGGTGGCGTATGCAGTTACCTCTCCCCCCTCTACGACCGCTTCCCACTCTTCGTAAATACACCTGCCAGCAGTAGCGGAGACTCCTTTGGTGCGTACCGAAAAACAAACTGAAGCATTTACACCAGGGGAAAAAAATGCAAGTATTTACTGCCGTACCCGCTCGAGTAGTCATTTATATCTGTGGTGGGGGAGAAGCACATTTTCGTGCGAGTTCATTTGTAACATGCTCACGTATTAATAATATATATGCATAAGTATGTATTTGTGTTAGATGTGTAGCCTTTGAATGCGCATTTGTGTGTACTCTACCCACACAGTGTTGCAAGGTTCTCCTCAAAGGGCACAATCTGCGTTATTTCTGAAAGCGACATTGTTAAAGACAGCTGAGACAAGCCTAAAATTAGTTAACATGTAAAAACTCTGTCCTTTCACTCTGCCGGTTCGGCGCAAGTCAGAGTGCGGATGTATTCCCCCCCCCCCCTTCTCGTGAAGACCTTTTACCGTCCTTTTTCTTTTATCTGACGCGGCTTGCAGGCTGTAGAAAAATGACGATTTCTAGGTCAGGGCTGGCGTAGTAGAAAGAACTTCTTTCATGGCACACTACGTTGATATCTGTTGGACTCGTTGTCAGTGGGTATCTTTCTGTGTCTTTTTTTGCCTTGGGACGGAAGGGAGAAGGGGTGGAAACATACACAAACATCCTTCCCTACCAATATTTGGCCAGTTAACGCAGCAGTAGTTGGTGGTTCACGTTTGATTAGAAACTTTTGCAATCGAATATTTTAAAAACATCTCTGCCCATTCCTATCACTTTATTGATGAAAAGTCTGTAGAAAAGTTCAAATACTCGCTCCGATCGTAGAAAAAGTAGCTTTTAACTATATTGGAGGCCTGCAAAATAATATATACTGCATGCGTAGTAAATTTAAAGTACAATTTTTCCTCGTGTGGGGTATAATGTCTTTTCATAGGTAAATATACTAGGAGGACGTTAAATAGTTCCGTCAAGAAACCAGGATTTGAAACACTGCAACGCAGTTCAAGCTCGAGGCAGAGAAACCTTAGGAGGAACAGCAGCTCATGTCGCGACTTCCAGCCGCACAAAACACGTCACAGGCCAGGAACATGCTGGAACGCCGCGCCGCCGCACGGCAATCAGCACCTGACAACTTTCTCCGGCGGCCCGGCCAATACGGAACATTTCGCAGCATGCGGTGGCCAATCAGACACGAGGCCGGTCCCCAGAGCCTCGCCCACATCGCCATGCCATGTCGCCTCCGTGTGCTCATCTTACTCTGAGTGGGGCCGTAAAAAGTGTTCATCCGCCAGCCAGCTTTATCAGCGACTGTCAACTTTTTCACGACGTGTTTTGTCTCAGCAAACAACAGGACTTCACTACTCCAATCTCATTTTCTTGTTGCCCTTTGCTTTATATTCTCNGGCCCTCCAGACTTCACTACTCCAATCTCATTTTCTTGTTGCCCTTTGCTTTATATTCTCATCGCACTTTGCGCTGTGCTGTTTGTTGTCATTTCATATATTTTGTGTTACACCTGTTGTCTGGATTTTATTTCTTCACTACGTGTATATTTCCCTTCCATTTTTGTATTGATTTGCTGGTTTTCTGCGNTTCACTACTCCAATCTCATTTTCTTGTTGCCCTTTGCTTTATATTCTCATCGCACTTTGCGCTGTGCTGTTTGTTGTCATTTCATATATTTTGTGTTACGCCTGTTGTCTGGATTTTATTTCTTCACTACGTGTATATTTCCCTTCCATTTTTGTATTGATTTGCTGGTTTTCTGCGTGCGCGGCTTGGTGCTGTGTATTGCGTTCAGTATTGCAGTTTTACATTATTGACTCTTGGACGCTTGTGTGTTCGTTTCTGCTTTTTTATATTCTTATTTAAATTTTTGGTTTTCTTTAATGAGTATACTAAGAAAAAAGTTGTAATGAACACTATACANTTGTGTATTGCGTTCAGTATTGCAGTTTTACATTATTGACTCTTGGACGCTTGTGTGTTCGTTTCTGCTTTTTTTATATTCTTATTTAAATTTTTGGTTTTCTTTAATGAGTATACTAAGAAAAAAGTTGTAATGAACACTATACAGTTTTCTGACGAAAAAAATTAACTTTTGGTAATGGTACAATTAAATATTTTGTGTCAAAACCAAATTATTATTGTTTTTTTTATTCCGTTACTTTAAACCTGTAAGATTTGGTTGGCGCAACTAAAAATTTGCCTGGAATTACGTTTTCTGATTTTAAAAAAAAAATGAAGTGAGGACCCAGACTCGAAACCGGATCGCTTGCTCATTAGCGATCTCAAACATTGGGAGTGTTAAAACAATAGTCGTATTTAAGATTCCTACATTATCTACAGTACTACATGCTATTAGCGTAAAATATTGTCAAGTATTATAGCTTTGCTTTTTGTTTTCTACTGAAATAAATTCATTGGGACTGTGTGACATCATCAAGCATCACTAAACACACTAGCCAACACTCGTTTTACCCTCAGCCAACCAAATTTATGTGGATACTGGATTGAGGTGGTTTTGTTGCCGTAACAAATTCTTTAATGTCAAACATGACAGTTTATGCCAAATAAAATACTCATTTGACTGTTATTTTAGATAGGTATTTATGGCGTTTATACCCTACTTAACAGATTGCTTGAACCTACTTTTAAAATAGTTGTGTATATGAAATACATGTAGATTATTTCATAACAACCAAACAAATGTTAGGCCCAACAAATTATTTTTTAAATATTTTATTTGGTTAAGGGAACGAATGCAGATGCAAAGTGTAAGAACAGATAGTTGGGTGAAGAAAACATTGTCCAGTGTAAACAAATACTCTCACAACAAATTTGTTTGGTATCTGAAACAAAATCTTTTTCTCTGTGTAGTCAATTATTTCTCGTGAGGCTTGTGTGTGTGTGTGTGTGTGTGTGTGTATAAAGAGAGAGAGAGAGAGACAGTTTTATAATATTTTGTGTTATCCTTATATACAAATTGAAGTCGCGTAATTTTACAACGAAATACGCCGCACGTCCATGGAGGCAAAGACGCGAGCACATGAACTGCCGGTCGAAATGTAGATGCACAAATCTATACGACACGAAGACCAGGCCAAGTTTTGTTTTCGGATATCATTTAAAAAACATCCCATGCTACATATTTTATTTAGATTACTTATTTACTCTGTAAATGATCATATAAATATAATCTCGATGTGAGCTATAAGGACGATGTAACATTTGCTGCATATGAAAACGCTACTGTTAATCCCAATTTATCTTTCCGGACAGACGTCCTGATTGAGTGGACACGTCACTTTTGAGATCTTAGTCGGTTGGCTGCGGATTTTCGTAGCACACGTCCTGTTTCTCCACTTCTCTTGTACTCTAAAATCGAAGCTTTTAAAATTGCTCCAAATCAACGAATTCGACTGCATCTGTTGAAACTGCTCCGCTTGTGAAACCTCAGTACATTGCAGTGATTCGTCAGTAGATAACAGCTAATTAATTAAATATTCGGTAAAATTATTCTACTGATTAAAATCACCGATTCAGATTAAGTGTGTACTTTCGAGGTTTAGAGAATACCAGGTGCAATGCAGACGTAGTGTTGAATGACTTGGGGCAACCTGTGCGTCTTATCTCATGTGCTTGCGTCATACTCCCAGTGCCGATATCAAAGTGTAAATATTTTGCTGCCGTGTACAGCGCTCGCACGCCAAAAGTTTCCTTCTGTTCGTAATGTGCAAAATCTTACCTGTGCAGGAAAATGTTTAAGCATTCTGCATGCAAGGATTGGCGGGAACTCTGTAGCCGCAGTCGACAAAAGAACTGACTTTCTCCTGACGTTTACTTGATCGCGCCTAATCGCCGCGCCATGACTGTGTTCTCGAGCTCTGACTAGGGATACGAGTAGCTTAGAGGTCCCGTCTGCGACCTCTCGTCGCATAACCGTGCAGTAAAAAACAACCTTTTGTTTTTGTCCTTTGTAATCCTGTTCTTGCCGTTTTCGTTTACGCCGTACATTCTCGCCAGTCAGTCTCACCTTCCACTCTACTGACATCCCGCAGACCCCACTCGCTGTTCACAGCGTCGTAGCCCATCGTTCCGATGACTTGTCGCACCTGGCGCTCGCGGCCGTACAAGGCTTTACACTCTCGACTCGGGAGAATGCCGTGCTTATATAGCTGAGCCGACCCGGCCCAGAATGTTCTTTGCCCCGCTAGTCTCGCTGAGGGGGAAGGGAGGCGATGACCAGAAAATTATAGCAGCGGATATGTCAAAACATTAAGTCCTCCTAGGACGGGAGACGCACGAGTCCCGATAGCCTTACAAACGCACGCCCCGGATTTCCGCACGTGGAAACCGTGCCGGACGATGCCGCTGGTAGGCGGGGTTTCTCGGGGATCTCCCGTTTCCCCGTACTTTCATTCCTGCGCTACTCCTTACTCACCTCATTTCACCCTCATCGGCTCTCAAGACCTCGCTTTAAGAGCCGTCCAAATCTCTTCACTATCGAGGCACGCCTTAGTGTCGCGTGGCGGCTCGACTGTGAGTCGGCGCGCTCTTCTCCAGTTCTGTTAGCGCCACAAGTCTTGGCTGGAGGAGTGGGCTGCGGCCGCCTAGGGGGGAGTTAGGTGCGCGTGCAGCCTGCCGCACCTCAATGCCGTGCTAAAAACATTAGTATCCGCATTATCAGTTGCGCGTTGGCCGATGCATCGCCTGAATGTTTTTGTATAGGCTTTTCACGGGGAAGTGAGCACTTTTGAAAGCCCTCTCATTTGGAATAATAGTCTTTATTGACTATATTTTATTTTATCCTTAGATGTTAACTACCTAGTGCGGTGGAATATGCTAACTGTTTTTATTACTTTTATGGCAATATTTATTTTTAAAGGCAGTTAAAGGATTTAAAAAATGGCCCAAAGGAAAAAGTAACTAGGCCTCAAAAGTACTCACTTGCCTGTGAACAGGTATAACAGTTAGTAGACAGCCGGGCCGTGACTAGTATCTGCTGCAGCCGGCTGGGCTGTGCCGGCGACCTAAGCGCTGGCGTCTAGGGAGGCGAGTCGCCAACTCACAGCATGGCGGGCGCCCACAGCACCGGCGACGCCCTGCAAAGTACTGCGCCGGCACGCATCAAGTATCGGCTCGTTTGTAAATGTGTGTGCTTCTCCGGTTACTGCTCGACCCCAGGGAGAGGGGGAGCCAGTGAGTGGACGCGGAGCGGCAGCATGTCACAATATTGAAGTTGACAGTTGTGCTAACAAAATGGCCGTGCGGTATCTCATCGCATCGAGGAAACATCAACATAATTTTGTACTTTCTTTTGTCGATTTTACACCTTTTACGGCTTCCGCCTACCTGAAGCTTTTTTACCGCGTTTGAGCCCGAAAAGCGCGATAGCGATAAGGGCCAGACTGCCACGCACATCATCTGTGCCATCGCCGGTAAGAGCAAGGTTCTCAATTGACGTAGTGTTCGCGTCGTGCTGAGTGTACGTGTGGTGAGAAGCCAGTAGGAAGGTGCAGTCCATGGAGTAGTTGTGTGTGTATCTCAAGCGTTAATTTTGAGATGCAAGGCTTTGAAGGAAAAAGCTGCTTGCAGCTATTTTGGGATATTGTGAAAAGGTGTGTCTAATGTGCGCGAGGTCTTGAAGCACTCAACAGCGTTCGTCTGATGTGTGTGTTCATTTCGTAGATCAGCACATTAGACGCACGTTTAATAGTTTCTTGGCAAAACGTGTATTCCAAACACTCTGGAACCCAGTTCAAGAGCCATTCCATTTTATCGTGATGTAGGATAATGGCCTGGAAAAAGTATGGCAATGGAGGAAAATTATTTTTCAAAATAGTATGACCGAGTTGTTGGAATTCTTACTTTTGTATGTTTATTTCGTGCATATTTCAAAATGAAACAAAATTAATACCTTAGACTACGGTCCAAAATACTTGTCCCCGTCATTAGAATGTCATAAAATATATATATAATATATATTTTTTTGCTGCTCCCGTATTTCAATTTTAACTGTTGATATAACATTTAAATTCAAATACCGCACGTGAAGGAAGTATCGTATTTGACACGCCCTCTACCCCCTGTGGTCTGGAGACTTGAGTAACACTACCGAAGAAACCCCATCAGCATAAGGCAGAAAGCTGATTATTTTATGTTGATCTGCATCATGTCCTCTCACAAAAGTGCCCTAACATGTTTTCTTAAACCTTTCAAACATTATTAATTGCGTGGTTGCTACTGGAAACATATTGTGAGAAATTAAAAAAATTAATGATTACAAAACTTGAAATCCTTTTCTTGAATCTTTTATATACCTACCTTTATGCTAAATGTTTAATACAATATGTCATAGTCTTGTACGAAAAAAACGGCATTTAAATATTTAGATAAAATATTTTGCTATAAAGCTAACAAATTGATACCAAAAATATTTATAATAATATCTACGATATCACAGCATTACATTACTTTGGTTATTTTCAAAATATCATCCCCAAAATTTACATGCTTTAAGTTATCTTTCCTTTTTACAAAACTTAAATTTAAAAACATTCTGTCGTACGCCCAACACTTAAAAATGTTCTACCTTTCTTCTACAATTAAAACTATTTTAAAAATACCTCAAATATTAAAATACTTGTCTCCATTGTGAAAAAACTTCCGAGTCTGAGAACCATGCACACCAGTTCCAATAGAAACGCGACATTCCAATAACCCAACATTTTAGCTGAAACCAAAAGTGCGTGTTAAAATGAGTTAAATTTGTACGAATCAAGATTTTAAGTAAAAATTCCTATATTTACTCTAAAAACATTATTGTTAATTTCAAATGATCTAGTATTTTTTATAAAGTTTTGATGTATCACGAAACCATTAAATAACTTCATAACTATGAAAAAAAATTGGCTCTTGGATATACTTAAATTAAGAGGACGTGAGAGAGTTCTAAGATCACAGTCGATATAGGCTGTTCACGGTAAAGTGAGCACTTCTCAGACCCTAGTTACTTTTTTCCTATCAGCGATTTTTTATCCTTCTGCCACTTTTTCAAATAAATATTGCCATGTAAGTAATAAACACAGTGTAACCCATATACTCTACAGGTCTTCAAAGTTAACGTACAACATTACAATAAAGTATATTATTCACCAGTATGCCAAATACGAGGGCTTCAAAAAGTGCTCACTTTACCGTGAATATACTGTATAAAATATTGGAAAAATTACCTGGCAATTGTAAGGTAATATTCACAAAGTTGTTTGGGAAACATATTTTATCTTTGCATGGACGATAGAATTACTGCACTCTGGAGTAAAATGCACTTACATGGCAGTGGATAATCCCATACATGGATGGGAAAACATCTTACGACGTGTGCATCTCCTCAGTCTTGTCTCGACAGTTGGACGGGAGAAAGAAACAAAATGAGGCGTTATGTTGGACAGCATGTAGGGAAGCCATAACACTAGACAATAAAAAGTAATCTTAAGGTAGAGGAAATCTGTAAAATACAATATCATCTAATAGTTACAAATAAAAATATGATAAAAAAAAGGAAATATAAAAATTTGTGTGAGACTGTGGAAAACGGATAGTTTTTTATTCCCGTGTTCAAATCTCAATAAACTTAGTTATCTTTTACTCGCGTAATTTTTATGAGCAGGGAATTATTAGAAGACTTGGGAACACATTGACTTCAAAGCACTTATAAAGCCACTAAAGAAATTATACACAAACTTTGCTTTGTACCGCACAAAACTGACAGCAATCTGAACCACCCCTTCGGTTGTCCCCATTCACCAATCCCAGAATTGGTTTCAGGGTTCAGCGATTGGTTCGTCCTACGCCCTCTGATATCACTAAGAGTTCTTAACACATAACTTAGGCGTAGTGGAATAATGTAAAATTAAGCATGAGAACTAATCACTTTGGTATGTTTATAATTTATTACAAACAATGTTCTGGCAGTATATACTATTTTCCACATTATCATATTACTTATGGGATGAGCATTCTAGGTATGCTTACTACAGTTCTCTACTAGGTCGGATCCAACCTTATTACATCGGCGCTTCCTATCCCCCAGTTGCTCGACGAAACTCCTTGTCGCTTCGTTGAATTGGACCATGCCCCAGTACACCATATGCCTCTTGTGCCGTTCATCTGGATCTGGGGCGTGATCCTCGTCGTCCGCTGCCGATGGTTGTTGAGCGCAGTGCATCCGCGACCTGCCCCACCTATGAAATTCCCAGTCAACCACAGTCAAATGTTCTCCTATATTTTGCGATCCTTTCTGCGTTTTAAGGTTTTCTTCCATTTAATTTATTTAATGAACCTTACGAAAAGTTTACTTGAGGAGTATATCTTGCTTTTACTGAATAAATACTTAATAACAAAAAATTTACTTCGCAACTTTAAGCTCCCCTCTGAAGCAACATTTCACTAATCTGGCACTCATTACTAAGTTCAATCCCTGCTGATTGTAGCGAAAGGTTTAGTCCTCTATCCACAGCCGTATGCGCGAACAATCCTGCAGCAATTCAGTGTATCGCAATACATACAATTTGCAAGCAGGTTGTAGCGCGGATAAACTGCGGTGGCGATAGTAACGTTGCTTATGATCTTCCGCGCCCTTATAACAGCCAGCAATAAGTGTTGAAGAACTCCTTCGGTGGTAACTCGCTGATGCTGACGGTGCCGAACTTCACTCGTTGCTTGCCAGCCCTCTCTGGCACGACTCTTCCCCAGCGTAAAAACAACTGCCCCCCCCCCCNTTCCATGCAAGGTGGCTTTCTCCTTGGCCGGCTCGGCTCCCCTCCTGTTTCCTCCCCTCATTTCCCTCCCTTGATTACCCCTCCTCGGTGACTCATCGTAACGTTACCGAGCGTTACACTTTTTCATAAGTGACTCCCAGCCCAACCTAATTTAAGACGTTGTCACGTCAAAAACTTATATAGTTATTTCAGTTAAGAATTTTGCAGATAACTTAAATGAGAACTCTTTTATTTTTCGTTTCGAGAAGTTAAGTGCGCTAATAATCACTAATGCTACTATGTCGTCGTCGTGGTGTATTGGGTAACGCAACGGCCTTCTGAATATAGGACCATGGTTTGCGCCCACCCACCAGCAAGTGTCAAAGATTTTAGTATTGTTTCGGTTACTGTTCGTCTGAAGTAATAGGTAATAAGATTCACAGTACTAGTATTCCCGGATTTTTTTTTTCGATATCATTTTTATATACAATGTAGTTCATATTTCCTTATTTTTAGTGTAAATTTGCACTACATTCAAGAGGTAATTTTACCTAAATTTTTTTTTAGTGTAGCTTATATATAGTCTTGTGTAACTGGGACTCTGCTCAAATCTTCCGGGACTTGTACGCGAGGTAAAGAGTAACATACTTGTTATGGAAATAAAGCAATATAATAATACCGTGAGCAATTTTTTTTACGGAGGAACTTACAGGACGTTATATGTCAGATCGCACGGCGCACGCTTATCTAGCTGATCGTTTTACTACTGCATCAAGCCAGCGGGCACGATTGCTGTCCGCTTGCAGTTGTTGCACGCTTTGCGACGCCGGTTGCCCTACCATTGCGAGGGGGGGGGGGNCTTCGAACAGAGGAATGCGTCAACTCATAAAATTCTGCACACACTACCAAAACTGTCAGGAAAATACGATTGATGTTACTGTGAAGTAAAAATGCATTTGTTTTGAAGAACTGTTAAATATTTTTCTAAAATCTGCTTATTTAAATGTTAAAAAAAATCGATTAGTAACATCATATTTAATTGAAATTTAAGAGAGCATGTAAATGTGTGTACATACATAGATTCACACAAATTACATGTTCTGTGGAGTATGGCACTGGATTAACATTATAATTCAAACTTCAGTGTTGTTTAATAATATTTTTAATTCTAAATTTTTGTTGTCGCAGTTTACCACGCCTCCTTTAAAATTCGCGGGCTTCTCGAGCGGGGCGCCCCCAGGTTGAGAACCCCTGGTGTATATTCACTACCCAGTCCAAGGCGGCAGCTTGTATATCTCCGCCTGTATGCGCACTTGGCATGTATTGGCTGTGTTGTTGGCTACCGACACACATTACACCAGTCAGCTGTCATAATCACGTTATAAAACACGCTATGAAAACAATATTTATATTAGTTACGTATTTGTAATAAAACGAATCCTTTATATTCAGCATTAAATAATTATCAGTATTTTCTCCCTGATAATTTAGCCACACTTTTAACCCCACCAGCCGCGTCGGCAATATTACACAACACTGGTTCCTTGGTGCATTTTTCCCCCGAAACGGAACAACTTAAATTAATTCAACAATCCAAGCGCATATTCTCTTATATGGACACGAGTATTTTATAATCTTAATTACTTCGCCAGTCTTTACAAATTATAAAATCTTGTCGGAACTATTTATTTGTCACGGTAATTCTGTGAACCGATCAGCCAGCCAATAGCTTTGACTTGGTCATTGGCAATGTTTATCTCCAGTGGGTTAACTATAGGGAAAGATGAGGGTTATCGATGAACCTCCGGAAGCCAGAGTCAGTAAGCATATTCAGTGGCACTCACTAGTGAATACCGACGGGAAAATTTTCATTTTCTCTTACGGGAATATTTCCGTCGATGGGCGATACTTATTCCATCAGGAAATGGCTTTAAATACACCATTTTTCCCGGGGAGAACACGCGAACCCTCCTCCCACCTGAGGGGCATCCCATACGCCCAACAACTGCGGTGGAATATCACTCCGTAAAGTAACTAGCTTATTACGCCACTGTTTATCTCCACTGCCACTTTGAGACGTACAAAGTATAAAGTACTGTACTGGGTTTGGTGGATGCGTTGACTCGCCTTCCCTTGCTGCGCCGTGATCGAGGAGGTTCGGGCGGATGAAGGGTAGCATCTTCGCGGCTTTGTGCTCTTGACCGGAGTCGAAGCCGCTAAGCCACGCTTTCTCCCGGCCCCCTTTCCGCATGACCTCCAGCCCGAAGCCATAACGTGGCCAGAGCACGGCTGCGAGACCAGGCAATGCTGCTTGCTACGAACAAGGTTCATGTCCGTGTGAAGTCAGGATTATGTTGATGGTAACGTAGATTTGAGACTCAGAAGTGCGGGAGCGATAAAGGCGACAATGACACGCGCGTCAAGTGCGCCATCGCCTCTGTCCGCAAGGCTCTGCACTGGCGTGCCTTCTCTTCGTGCTGCGTGCACCTATGGGTATGAAAGTGGTGACCGTATCATTGTATCGCTGGAAGGTCTGTAGCAAAGTTCAATACTGGGTCCTATACTAATTTTCGCAGGAATTTACCCAGAATATTATAAGATATAACATCTTTATCTGTAACTTGTACAGCGTGTCCTATGCCGGTACCTTCAAGGTTAAATAGGAGCATAATCCAGAGCAACAGCGGTGTGCACAGCGCCCAGCACTAGTTGTTATACAGCCACAAAGCCACGTCAGGCAATAGTTTGCCACTTCAGATGTTGCAGTGGCAGAACGGGCAAAATGCCAGGCGCCCCCGCCCGAAAGGGCCGTGAGCACAGGAGGATCCTAACATTTATTATTACAAAATTTAGGAAAATGTATTAGTTTTGTATTCAGTTAATTTAAGTTACCTACTAAAGTATATACACAAATTAAACAAAAAAATGTATGAAGATTTGAACGTATCTGTAAGAAAAGATATCGCCCAGTTTTAGAACACATCCGGTACGAAGTAGACACCACTTGTAGACGCGGCGCTGTAGCAACGATGTCAGATATGGAAGAAATGTTCTGTCTATGGTTTTTTTCGTTAGTTCATATTTTCGCCGCGGGCTCTAGTAATAGTGGCGCTCGGGGAATCCCCGCTTTCTGTTTTGTACAAGAAAGGTTTCTACTACGCATACATCATTTGGTTGTTATGAGAATTAGTTTTTGTGGCATAGATTTTTTTTCGATATCACAGTTTTGGTTTTATCGGATCCGCGATCAGTCGCAAAGTTAATTAGTTAATTATGGAAATTAGATAACAATATGTCTAGTTCTAGAAAGTATCTAAGTGGGAGCGAAAAACGAAAGAGAAGGAAAGGAGTCTGAAGAAAAAATAAAAAGTTGCCTAAAATAAGTCAGTACTTAAACGGACATTGTAAACTTAAAGGCCCCTTCTTAAAAGACAANGGAGCCTGAAGAAAAATAAAAAGTTGCCTAAAATAAGTCAGTACTTAAACGGACATTGTAAACTTAAAGGCCCCTTCTTAAAAGACAATGACAATAGATATTTCTTGAAAAAATATTATTATATTGTTTCTAAGTCTGGCGTAAAACTAGAACGTACATGGCTGTGCTATTCTCTATTGCTTCAAAAGGCATATTGTGAACCATGTTGGTTATTCGCAAATAGGGCATCTAAACTAATCACAATGTTTTGATAGAAGGTTATGACGATTGAAAACATATTGTAGAAGCCATAGAAAGAAACGAGACATCGAAAAATCATTTCGATTCATATCTTTTATATCGACAATGGCGGTTACATGGAACACTAGATGAAGAGCAAGAGTCCATAATGAAGAAAGAAAAATATTTTTGGTGCCAAGTACTCACTAGACTCCTTGATGTTATTCTGACACTTCCAATCTGTAATTGAGCTTTTCGTTGCCATAGAGAAAAGGCATGCAGCAATGATTCAAGTGCAATAGGAAATTTTTTGAGTATTGTTGAGTTATTAGCGAAATACGATCCTGTTTTACAAGAATTGTTAAGTAAACCAAAGGGCCAGACAAAATACTTAAGTCCAAAAATACAAAATGAGCTCATTGCTGTTCTTGTTCAAAAAGTGGAAAACGCGCTGGTAAATGAAAAAAATAGCCGCTCCATTATATTTGATACGACTCAAGATATTTCGAAAACAGATCAATTGTGTGAACTTTACCGTTACTGTGTGATCGAGAAAGATGAGAATGGAACTCTAAAGGCGCTCGTAATTAAAGAGTAATTCTTAGGATTTCATGAAGTTAAGGATCAAACTGCCTTAGCAATGTCCAACCAGATTATAAAATCCATAAATGACAAAAATATTCCTCTGAATAAGTGTCGTGGACGGTGCTAATGACATGAAAGGCACTTATGGTGGAGTTCAAAAACTTATAAGAGATATCGAGCCAAATACGGCGTATGTCCATTGTGCTGCTCATAATTTAAATCTGGTAGTTAATGATGCAGGAAAAGAGGTTATATAAATGCAAACATTTTTTGAAACCATACAACAAATTTATAATTTTTTTGGGCATAGTATCAAAATATGGGGGAGTCTTCAACTTCGGTAACTTTAAAAACATTAAATCCAACTAGACGGGCAGGACGTTTCGATGACATTTTTGCTTTAAAAGTTCGGCTTGTTGAAGTTCAAAAAGTGCTAACAAAAACTATTCTATTAAATTCCAAAGCAGATGAGAGAAATGAAGCTATTTCACTGAAGAAGGTCGAAAACTACAACTTTATTATGTCACTGGTTTTCCATTGTAAAATTTTACAGTCCATCGACGCGGTCTCTAAAGCTTTTCAGTCTAAAGCCATCGATCTTTCAAATGCCTCAAAGCNAAAATTTTACAGTCCATCGACGCGGTCTCTAAAGCTTTTCAGTCTAAAGCCATCGATCTTTCAAATGCCTCAAAGCGTTTGCAAGTCTGTCTGGAAGAACTTGAAAAGTCTCGACATGAATTTGGATATTTAAAAACCCAAGCAAATAGTGTAGCAGAAAAATGGTGTATCAACTCTGAATTTCCTAAAACTCATCAGAGGAAGGTGAAACGTCATTTTGAAGAAATTTGCGAGGAAGAACGTCTCCAAGATCCCGAAAGCTGGTTTAAAGTGAAGGTATTCTATCGTGTATTGGACATCATCATTAATCAACTGAGATCCCATTTACTTGGAATGAATGAAATTGTTTCCAATTTCAGCGTGTTGCAACCTGTCACTTTGGAAAACTTAAATGACGCCGATTTATTGGAAAAGGCTTTAAAATGTGTTGATTTAGATAAAAAGGACATATCTGTCTCGTTTGCCAAGGAAATTCTCAGTTTTCGATCCACTTTTAGACACGAAATAGAAAAATCATCTTCTATAAGAGAACTTGCTGATTTATTAATCACAAAGAATTATTTTCTGTCTTCAAGCTTTCCTGAAGTGTGCACTGCATTTATGTTATTTGTAACCATTCCTGTGGCTACGGCTAGTGCCGAGCGATCATTTTCAAAATTACAATTGATAAAAACATATTTAAGAAATTCTATGGGACAAGAAAGGTTACGTAACTTAGCTATTCTATCCATCGAACATTCCATGGCCCGAAATTTGAACTTTGATGTTGTAATTAACACTTTTGCTAAACAGAAAGCTCGAAAAAAGGTATTTTAATAATTACAATTTTCACTAAAAATAAAATTGTTATTTCAATTCAATAAACTCTTTACATTAAAAGTTACTAGAAAATCAACGAAAAATGCACACAATAATTATAATAGCGTTGGTACGTACTTTACGTAATGATTTATTGAAAAGAAACTACAACGTTGGTTGAGCTTCTTTACATTGAGGGAGGGCCCCATCCGATGAATTTGCAACGGGCCTCAGCGGTATAGTTACGCCACTGGATGTTTGAGTAATCCATGCTGAACTCACACTATAATTGGCACCGCAGTGCTTTAATTGGCTGCAGTTGCATGCAATCCAATAGAAGGAGATTACGCTCCTTCCAATCGCGGTGGGTGGGCGCGGATACCACCTCACCTGTCAATGGCATCGTGCGGAGTTGAATCTGCACGCGCCACCTTGAATGGGCCGAGGACTATCCAACATCTAGGAATGTAAGATATAACATGTCATCTGTAATCTTACGTACAGCGTGTGGGCAGTCAATCCTCTTGTGCCTGATCCCATTGGGTATTACAGGAGAAAACCCCCAGAGCACCATTCAGTGTGCACACCGCCAGGCTAGTATTGTAGTTGGGCCTCACAAAGCCACTTCAGTCATTGTATTCCGCCATTTATTTGTTTTCGTGCGCAAGCAGATTGTGCACACGTGAAATGGTTTGTTTCAAGGAACCTGCGTAGTACAAACTCCTCGTGATCTCGTTCGTCCGAAAGGGAGCAGTGTTACGACGATGGAAAAGAGCTTAAACTAAGCTTGTCATGTGTTCTGATTCCTCAGAAGTTTAAGCTGTAACTTAAAGATGTAATACAACAATCTGTTCAGAAACGTTATATCATTGTCGCTATATTTTAAAATATAAAGGAATATAGAGGAAACAGAGATTGCTTACAGCAATTTTTGCTTACATTGACACTTTTCAACTACCACATTTGTGTTTCAATAACTTAAATTATGAATTGGCTACAAAATATCGACTTTTTTTCTCTCCTTAAAAATAATGTCATTTAAATATTTTATAGCCCCCCCCCCCCTTTAAAATAGTAGGTAATAGACACAAGTAGTTGCAATGAGAGAGACCCGTGTGGAGACTAGAGGGGTTTCTTATAAAGCGCATCACAAAGGAAGGCAGTGCATCCCAGTTCGCGGTCCAGGTACGTAGACGGGCACGAGAGGGCGGAGAGAAGCCGTGTAGAGATGGCTTATCTGTGTGGGCTACGTAAGGGTAGGGCAGGTCTTGTCCCTGGGGCACGTGTGGTGGGCGGTACGGCAATTACGAGCAGCGCGCCGCCCTGCCAGGGACGAGATGCTGGGAGGGATTGTACTTACCCTCCATCCTTCACAAGGCAACTTGCCACGCCACATTACATCCGCCATACTCTCTGCCCTATGTCATTTACGTAGGCCACTTTTAAGGTAGTGCAGACGATGTATCATTCCACCCGAGTTGTTCTGACACGTGGAAGCCATACTGTTTGTTTGTGTTTGTTTTGCCAGTTTGAAACCAAATGGTATTAATGAACCCTGTTGTATACAGAATTCGAGCGTAAACCAGTAGAGTCCACATTCGCCAGTAGATAGACGAACTATTAGCGTGCATTTTTATTCTAATCAGTTAGATGAAATATTAAAATAATTAAATTTAATAAGAGGTCCACGAAGTTTTTTTTTTTTAACAGAAATAATGAACGGCAACAAATATTAGTTATGTTAGTATTTCTATACGTTACTAACATAAACACAAATTTCCTCTGTACGAAACTAAATAATCCTTTTCTCTTTTACCTATTAACGTAAATTCTAGACATACCAGTTTTCTCATGATAACGTTTAGCGCCAAGTTGATGTAGACGAGACTTACTTTGTTGCGTCCATTCGCCCTCCTGATTACGACCAGACATTCACTGCCGCATGTTGAAATGTGTCTGTCCAACACACTCCCCGCCTGAGTGACATTTTGAAATGTTATCTTCTACCTAGAGGGGGCCGCGGTGGCGCAGCGGCTAGGTCGCTTGCCTCTCACCAATGCGAACCGTTGAATTCCCTGTGAAATCGCTCCCGGATTTACGCAGTCCAGTTTTAGAACATGGAGAGTGGCTATAGTCCATCTCATATTAGAAGGCCACATTGTGACAGTCAGTGAGTGGCAACTTGACGTATATGAAAACAAGCAAAGTACCATTTACAAAATCCTGTATCAGCTGATGCATGAACGAACATAAATTAATATTACGTTGGCTATTCTGAGAGCAGTGCCGACGCACATAAGACAAGCAGAAAATACGCGGGTAAGAAAGAGTTCGTAGATTAATTAATACATTTTATAAGAAAGAATTCGTAGATTAATTAATACATTTTATTTTACGTGGTTATAAAACAGCAGTTTTTAGTTTTAGAAACTAAACTTCGTGATAAAATAGTAATGTATAGGTTTTCAAAATGAATTCACAATAAAGCAACCAGTATAAAAATGAAACGCAACCTCGAAACCTTTTTCACGTCGTATCCCACCCTCTCCAACCCCGCTTTCCTTACGTTCTTGATAATAATTCCAAAAGCTTACAGAAATATTGCATAATATTGTTGAATTATTTTCTCTAACAATTTGACGAAAAATATTTGAAATACGTTTCGTTCCCAGCCAGTAATAGAACAACAGTCTACTTTACAAAGACGCTATCTATTGTCGAAAAACCTGCTGTGTGCGCCATCTATTGGTTCTTTTGCGAAGTATACGCCATATTGTTCTACGAAAACCCATTTCCTTGTTTCCGAAGGAGTGGGACACCACACTCTCGCCGCACCAGCACGTCGTACCTGTAATGTGTGTTGCACTCACGTCTTCCCCCTGCCCCCTCTACACGTTCCTGCCCTTCCAGTTACATTACTTTCACGAACGACCATATAAACACCCTCCAAACTCCGCTTCGAAGCCTCCCTCGCCACCTGCCACGCCATCCAAGTAGTTCATCAATTGCCGCACAAAGCAGCACCCCCTGGACAACATCGTTGCCATGTGGTCGATCAGCTGATTGCGGAAGGATACGTAGTCAGATGTAAACAGTGGTGCTACTTTCGCGGAGCTGTCAAAAAGTGGCCTTCTTATATGAGATATACTATACTGTGCAGCTCGTATGAGCACACTATCCAACTTTACCTCACAGTTGTGGACAGACGAATGGTTCTCCAGGAGGAAGTAAGTGTATGGTTTGCTCACAGAGTAGATACGAACACAGAAACGAAATTGCGTGGCGGTGATGTGGGCAAACACATTCTCTGATCGCAGTGCAGAATCTTTAATAAGTTATGGACAAGCGCAGTACCTTCAGTACTGCAGCATAAAATGTTATGGTCACCGCCGGAAGTCTCATAGAGGCTCGTTATCGACGGCGCCCAGAGGCTACGATGAAGTGTGATGCGCATGTCTGGGTCGCCCTTAGTGCTTCCATGCTTCTACGCCTCGTTGGTGCGAAATGCCTTAAGCCAGGCAGCGATGTTATGTACTGTGTGGCGCCAGACATGTGAAGAGCGGCGCTGGTGTTGAGTCCGGTCTGGGGCAGGTAAAGAGGCGGCTTGTGAGCCCTCAGATTGGCATCTGGCGCCAGCTCAGTCTTCCAGTCTGGAGATACTGCACAGCCCTTCAGAGTACCTTCGCCCCTGTCGCTCGCTATCTCTACCATCTTTGTTGCTACTGCACTCCTGCCTCCCCATTTATCATCTTTAAGGTCACGTTGTTTACATTTAGTACTCATGTTTTTAACGCAAATAAAATATTTGAAATTAAAGTCTTGATCCATACAAATTTCAAAAAGGTATTTTAACACGATGTTTAGTTTTGGCTGAAGTATCTCTGCAAGTCACAAGAGTGACGTGTTAACAGTTTCTTTCAAATCCGACTGAAGCAAGGGCTCGTCTCCAATCAAGAATGACACACCATGACGTAGCATAACTGGCATACAACGTACCATAAAATCTGCTCTCTGCAATCCGTGTATAGAAACAAATATAATGCATAATTTGACCAACAATCAGAGCGGAGTACATCCAATTCATAACCTTCTTTGCTGGAGCGTATCTCGCGTGCTGATCCAATCATTTCTCTTCATTCTATTTCGTAATGTTATCACATTTGTTGGACAAAATGGGTATAGTCTCGACGTTGCAATTATGGAGCAATCCATTTTGCTGTCGTTTGAAGACATGTATCTAGCAGACACGAAATAAGATGGCAGTAACAAAAACAGAAGAAATTTTGTGTAGGCTATTTACAATTAATTACAATTATTTCGCGAACAATATTTTTCATGTTTACCTTCATTTCAACTGTTTTATACATCGATGTACGTATCTTTAACGTATTGCTTTGTGATTTAATGGCGTAAAATGCATACAATATGAAAGTTAAACATGATCATCTATAACGTCACGTCATGTTACGTGTAAAAGTGAGCTAGTTCTGAACGAGTAGTGTAGACGTTACCATTAAACTACACGTATAGAATTTTAGGAAAAGCTAGGCCTTGAAACACACGTGAATTTCTGTTATGTTTGCAATTGGATCACAGTTTGCTAGACACGCCCTGGTGAACTCTAATCCAATAACATACCTGCAATAAAACAAGCACCGAATCACGTGTCACCTGGTCTGAGGTAAAACTGGCTACACGCTGAGGCAGCAGCCAATCAATATAAAGCTGAAGCTCGCAAATACCTACAGGATCCTCGATTATAGCCAACAGGTCGTTTAAAACGCGAAATTTTCCTTTAAAAACAACTGTTTCAAACCAAACGTGTTCTGTAACATTTCCTATAGAATACTGACACGTTAAGAAAGCTTACAAATGTTTGTGTTTAATTTTTTTCTAAATTTTTTAAATTTTACAAAAAAAATTATAAATGGTTTTTAATTTCTTGACTTGTCAATGTTCTCTTAGAAAATCGCGTTAAAATTTTTTTTGTTTTNAAAATTATAAATGGTTTTTAATTTCTTGACTTGTCAATGTTCTCTTAGAAAATCGCGTTAAAATTTTTTTTGTTTTAAATTGTTATTTTTAAAACAGATGTATTGAGAAGGAATTTCTTTAACATTGATTCCTTCATTAAAAACTCCGTGATAGAAGGCTTGGGGACTTATTCCATGTTGTTAGTTTCGTTTCTAGTCGATAATTTTTTTTTTTTATTACTCGAATTTTCCTTTACTAGCGAAAGGAGCTTTTCTAAGCACATTCTAGTGTTGGTTTTACNAAAATTATAAATGGTTTTTAATTTCTTGACTTGTCAATGTTCTCTTAGAAAATCGCGTTAAAATTTTTTTTGTTTGAAATTGTTATTTTTAAAACAGATGTATTGAGAAGGAATTTCTTTAACATTGATTCCTTCATTAAAAACTCCGTGATAGAAGGCTTGGGGACTTATTCCATGTTGTTAGTTTCGTTTCTAGTCGATAAATTTTTTTTTTTATTACTCGAATTTTCCTTTACTAGCGAAAGGAGCTTTTCTAAGCACATTCTAGTGTTGGTTTTACNTTTTTTTTTTTATTACTCGAATTTTCCTTTACTAGCGAAAGGAGCTTTTCTAAGCACATTCTAGTGTTGGTTTTACGTCACTGTGTTCGATCAGAAACTCGAAACGATAACGAAGCCCTTCGAGCTTTCGTTAGGGAGTTTTATTATGAAAACTTGGCGGGTATGTGGTCGAGGTTGTTATTTTTGCCTGTGGAAGAAGAGAGTCTTGAACTAACGTGCCTTCATGCATTATAAAAACATAAAAATATATTTCATAAAAAATTATTTATAAGCACCAATTAACCTTTTTGTTTTAATTTGGGAACCGTGTAAGCAACAGGGTAGACTGGCTATTGTGAAGATGTTTATTAGTTAATTGAAGCTGTTGATAATGAAATACGAGAACATGAACACTGATTTATTCGAAATTTCATTTGAACGATATAGTTTGTAATTAAACCGATATGTAGTGCAAAAATGTAAATAATACTTGGAAGTATACAACAATGTTACTTTCTCTCGAAAATAATTGAGTAAAAATTCATAGCATATTGGAATTAATACAAACGACTAGAAACACAACAGCGTTTAGTTTATTGTTCATCGCTTATTTTATGATCTTGGTATTGAAAATAACGAACGAAACGGTGTGTTCGCTAATAGCGTGCAACCAAACAGCAAAATGGTCGTTGGGAAAATCTTCGTACATGTGACAACCAAAGTGCTGTCTGCTCTCCCACCGGCGTACATGCGAGTCCATTTTAACGCAGTGCATACGAAATTACAGCATATTTACATTACAGTAATACATTAAATTACAGTAATACATCACACGCCCAGCCGAGTTAGAAAATAGTACAATGTCGACAGCAAATTTGACACACTTGACGAACGAAATATACCTTTTCCCTAGAATATATAATTTATTTAATACTAATATTTAAAACATGAAAAACGCAAAAAAAAAATATTTCAACGGCTTTACTACTTTGGTTTATTAATGTTGTCAAGCGTAAGTATTCATAATGTATATACAAATTCTCGTATTTCAGTTAAAGTTCATGTGCGTTGTGTTGCCATCTTGCATTCTCTAACGAAAAACCGAACATCGCCAAAGGCTCGGAGGGCTGCAAGGGAATATGATTTAGAATACGAAATTGCCTTTCTCGGAGATTTTATTCGTTTCGAGAGCTTTCGAAACTTAACGAATACGAAAAGTAACGAATAACTTAGAATAAGCTCCTTGATAGGCTGCCGAGGCTTTGCCGATTGCAGCCGGGCCCTTAAGAGGCGTATTGCAGTGCCGTTTTGCCTGCAGAATAAAGCTGGGTTTACAATAGAAAAATCAAGCTTTTAATCATGAGTTATTTCGTTTGCAGAGGAATTAGAGGCGTATTATATTATGCATTGGTTACCAATGGAACTTAGCAGGTCGTGTGCGTTGTTGGTATTCCCTTAAGCGTTAAAAGAAATAGTTATATTTTATATCTTAGCGAAACTTGTGAGGCGACGACCAATCAGAACAGAGCAGTCTGTGTTGTTAGCGGGAAACTGTTATTTACAGTAATGCAAGTATAAAACATATTAAAAATGCATATGTGTGTACATGTTTACGATTAATAAGCTTCTCTGATAGAAAATGTCAGCTTTAAAGTATGATATGCTTAAATATGGCTGTGTTATACGAGGTTAGGTTAGGAAGAAAAGTAAACGTGACAGGCTTGCCGCCTGTTTCCAGTCACTGGAATCAAGACATAAAACATTCTATTGTATACTGCAAATACAGAGGAAGTGTTTTCCTATACCAGGTCAGCGCTCACTGCACATTTCTTAAAGCATTGTGTTTTCTATGGTAAACCCAGCTTGCGGTGTGTGCGGCGATCCGTGCAGCGCGGCGCGAGTTGTACTGTAACTNGCTTAGCCCTGGCTGGTGCCCCGCGGCCTCTCACGAGACTTGCGGGGTCGCGCGTTCGACACCAGTTCAAACCCCACGACACTGAGAAAGGTAGGTTTACGATGTCACACGTGTACGTGATGACGTGTACGTATCGGAATGAAATAAGGTATTCTTAAGAAACAGTTCATGGTCATCGCGTACGTGTCGTGTAGGAACTAGGAACATCCTCGACGTTGTAGCCGTGTAAGAAACGGTGATATTTCATTTCTTATGTAAGTAACGGTGATATTTCATTTCTTATGTAAGTAACGCCTTCGGTGAATATAATTATAGGAGAAAAATACAATATGATATATATCGTATTTTATTTTAACATCTAATGTCTAAAAGGAAACTTACGTTTTTATGTTCCTTTTCACGTTTATGTAACACGTTCAAATCATTATATTTGCTCCTAAAAAATCACTGCTTCGCTAAAACCAAGTTAATTTCTAGTCGTTTGTGACTGGTTAAACGCAAGACGAGCGCATTCCCTATGAACCGCACATTTCTGTAAACGTTCTGTGTCGATCGTGTTATGGTGGACGACATGCTGAAGGTATGGTGTATGACAGTCCCAGAAGCGCAGACATACGCATTGTCTCATCGCCTCTACGCGCACCCCACTAAACTGACGTGCATTCTTTACATTGGCATAAACACGCGTCTATGAGATTTTCAGCGGCGACGTAATAAAAATAAAGGTCTGCTGTACGCCCCTATACACGTGAAAGGCTCTGTACCGTTACAGCCATACCCAACTATTATCACGTAAACACTAGTTTGAACCTTTTTCACTTTAATTGGAGGAGGGGAGATCCCCATGCGCTGATTGGCTGCACAAGGCTCTGTAAAGCGGGCTTTGTGTCTGTTTAGCTACAGTAAGTTACAATGCGCTGAATGGCGAACGGTCTTCCGACATGTTGGACGCCAGTGAGTTGTCGTGTGTTGGCGATATAAGCGCTGGTTGCACCTCTGTGTGAAGTGCTCTGTGATGGAGTCGTGTCGCGGGCCACTGCACCCGCGGGCGCCCGCTGCTTATCCTCGTGATGGATGGACGCGCGGAAGGATGCGATGGCCGTTGACGGCGACGAGTTGCCTTCCCCGCGTCCTTACGTGCTTCCGTGTCCAGGACAGCTGTAGCTGCTTCACTCTTCACTGGACACGTCTTCAATCAACCAAGGAGGACGGCGGGCTCAGAATGATACACGTAGCTGCATGCAGCCTGCTGGATGTTCGTTGGAATACTTTGAAAACCCTGCTTACAAACTGCCTTTCTGCCCACGTTGTATTTCTAAAACAGGATCAGCAGGCAGAAACGTTGATCAGGAGATTATCTGAAATAATTTAATAAACTTGATCCCGAACCGCCGATATTATGTGTTTCATATCATAACCTCGAGATTATTTAATAATGCTAACTCAAAGTTCAGTCGGTGCTCACTTTGGACTATGTGCAATTTTTTTCCTATCTGGCGTGTAAACATGTATTCAGAAGCAACATGAAGCATAATTGCTGTCAGCTAACCAACATTTCACTTCACTTCAGAGTTCTTTGTACTGAGCCATTGTGGCTCTTGCATTGGACACTTCATGAGACATGAATCCTCCAGGTCGGTGGAGTCCTCATGTGCGGTTGTAACGCAACCCCGGACACAGTCCACAGTCACTGTCGTGGTCTCTTACTTCCCCACGTCATGCATCACTAATGAGGACACATTCCTTATATAGTTCGTATTCTTGGTTCATGTGTATTCGTAACGTTACCAATGTTTCTCTACTTCTAATGAATATTCTCATTGGAATAAACCGTTTTATATTGTAACGATTTCTGTGTTCGATTTCCCCTCACTGTACCCTTGACCCCTCCCGTTTGATGATCCCTTGCATATTGTGAATTAATGCCCTTGTTCGTTCATACTTCGATTATATTCAGCCGACCTTCGCTCGTCCGGACATTTCATTTGTGGTACAAACTCATTCACAGCTACAAAACAGTGATTAATGGTTTTAAAGCTTGATTAATTAATACGTAAGTTAGTCTTCAATCTCTTAGGTACCTGTTCCGCCATCCTTAACGCGCGAGAACCAAGCCACAAGACACTACTGTCAGATTAATTGCTTAAGACAGTAAAGCAACCGAAACGACGTAGGGCTCGATAAGGACAAGAGACTGGTGGTCTTGCCTGAAGGGGACATTGTAGGGTGCATTTGTGGCTTTGCTGTTAACTGGCACTGCGGCAAGTGACGTTGCGAGCTTGATGCAATTGATTAATGCACGAAGCCTAATAACAGCTTTCAGACGGCCAAATAGAACACAGCCAGTGTCTACTTACTGAGTAAGTACCCAGACTCCAGAAGCGAAGACTCCCAGATGTCAACTGAAATTACACCAAATAAGAAGAAGGCAATAAAGCAGCCACGAGGTGAATATATGTCACGAGTGGGGCAGGAGGCTAATGACGTACACTATTTTTACCCAGCATATTATTTTTAATTATGTCACCAACATATGTTATATGCAGATATTAAGTTGTGGTTAGGTCCGAAATAGTATTTTGAAACCTTGCTTTCGGTTCATCAAAAATGTCTTCTTTTGCAACACCAGTAACGAAAGTTAATGTGTACGTGAAGAGGATAAACGTTAATTGATCATTTTGTGGGAGCGCTGTTTGATGACATTGATTTACTTTGCAGTTGTTGCAGCGCCGACAAGGTGACTTGATATCGGCTGGTAGGCGACGAAGTTCAGAAGTTGGCAACGACTTGTAAAAGGGCTCCGGGAGCATGGAAGCGGGTTGTCAACGGCAGACAGTTTGGTGCGCTGCCGCGACGTTGTTATCAGGCAAAGTGAAGAGAGATAAGAAAAACATACACTCGAGTCAGTGTCGTGAGAGGAAAAAAAAGTCCTCCTCGCCGATAAGACGCGTTGCTGTAAACAACTGTAACGGACAGAGAAAAGTTAGTAGCGGAAATCGCGGTGGAGCGATATTCGTAATCCCTTGTTTCAATGCGCTGTTGTTTCCTGATAATGAGCGTGAGTTTTCCAAGTATACTTTATAACCCGAGTGTACACTAATTGTGCACCTCGCTACACCCGCTGACGATATATTCTAGTAGACTGGATTGCCACCGACTGTTTACTCGAAAATTATCTGTGGTTTTGTTCACACGGGGAGCCAAACGTGCAAACCATTTTGTCAACATATTAATTAAAAATTTGACAGGAGCTAACATTTTTTTCGGTAGTATTTTTCCCTATAATAGGTTCATCCTAACTTCGAGGAATAGCATTCTTAAAACTGTTTATTAATTAACTGTCTACCCAAATTGTCGGTTCAGTTAGATTATTAGCAGTACTTCCATGTCAGTAACCACAGGAAAGTTGATATGGGAGAGAGAGAGTAAGTGGACGAGGAAGTCTACAAGACATGTTTTGTATGGCAAGGTAAACATTTCTCTTTCAAAGTGAAATCCAAGTGCCTCTGTGTAATGTCACTGGATGGGATGTTCGACTGCCATAACAAGTGTTTATACAGGCTTTGTGTCAAGGAACGAAATAAGTCATTTGAAAAATAGGAAGAGAGAGAAATATCCAAGTATTTATTATTTCTGCGTATATTTAATTACTACTTGCTGTTAAATTTTACAACCGTCATAAATGGTATGTTTTATTGAAAAACCGTAACTGTAAATCTTAGGGTATTTAAAACAATCGTGGAAATGCATTAGGAATGGTTCAATGTGCTATTAAATGTTTAAAAAAATTTTTTTCATCCTATAATTGTGTTACTGATAATTGTCAGAAAAATTACTAATTTAATTTTTAAGTGTTCGGTACTCTAAATGGCGTACATCCAATTATACCACTGATAAAACAAGTCTAATCTTATCTTCATTGCAAGGTTAGTTTCCTTGCAACGCAGCTACCGCCACTGAAAATGCTCCGTAAGTCACGTAGACGTTGAGATAATGCGATAATAATATAATTTCCTTACGCTTAGTGTAAACAAGATGCGCTATGTTTTGTAACCAGCAATCGCATACCATTGCAGAAAATACCGTAGGTCAGGCATTTGCATTCGCCAAGAAAAAAACTATCCGCAGAAAAGTATTGTGTACGAGCTCTACAATCGTCGAGAAGAAAGCGTGCGTGCTTCCATACGCCCTAGCAAAGTTCAGTGCTTGATGAAGTTATTTACTGATATTCAGTATTTATTCAGCGTATTTTCATTTTTTATTTATTGTTCTTGAGATGCTTTATTTAACTGTAAATACTAACTTCACAACATCTCCAGTATTCTCATTATTACGGGCAATGATGAAGATTAAATTGTGTCTCATAAGTATGGAACTTATTGGGATGTGCAAAATCTATGTTCTATCATTCTTAACCATGCCGTAATAGTGTTCGTACGAAGTTTTCCGTGCCCGTCAAAATTACATCAAAATTTCTAGGCATATACAGTATTATTTTGTGACTGCGAACATATTTTATAAACGAGTTGTCTAGTCTTTCTTACATGTAATGCAATGTTAATTTTTTTGAAATAAAAAGTTTTTAATTTCATACTTACTGAAAGCATTCACGGCTGCCCAAAATTACTCAAAATGACGTCAGAAAGTTTAGGTTTAAACGCCAGGCTACTACGCATAGACCAAAGAAGGTAGGATCTCATTATAGTAGACTTCACACAAGAGTTACGTCTTACTGTTCATGCCAGAGACTGGACGCGATTACGATACAGCGGAGTATGGTAGCATATATGCACTTACCGAACAGTGACATTTCTAGTTCAAAGGTTGATTTCCAAAGTGCTCACTTTACCGTGAACTGCCTATGCCATAAAACGCGTGGTGAGGACCGCGCTGACAAAATACTTTGTGTTGTCTGTTCGTTGTTTCTCCAACACATTTGAATCAAACCTTTGAAAAACCACCCCACGTATGATGTGTTTGGTTGCTTCCTAAGTATGCTACGTATCATAAACGCTTTATAATTCTCGTAACGTACAGGTGTTGAATTTTTGGTTAAATTGAACTTTTGTTTATATTATAACTGTCAATTATAATATTTCATTTTTAATTAATGGGAACAAAAACAGAGAAAATGTGTGTGTTAATAATGCTAACAAGAAATATTTCTTATGCAAAATGTTTTTTACACAGAGTGCGCACGAATGCGGTGCGTTGTCCCTTTGGTGTAATATTCCAGACTTGGTTAAGTATTGTTTGCGTAAAGTGGAGGAATAGTCTGGACTTAGTAGGGTTTCAGAAAAGTTGGAAGTAACCGAGAATGGACGGTAGTGACTATAATTTTCCTGGACTTCTCTGCAGAACAGAAACTTGTTGGGTTCTGTGGGGTATGGTACGGAATTTCCTGTATCCCGAAGCTGAAATAATTTCAATGCATGGGCATAGGACCGGACGTCACATATTCCGTATTTCAGACTTCGTTTAAAATAAACCGGTAATCAGTAAACACGGTGTCAGTAATTTACCACTTCCGCGATCACAAGTAGCTTTTCTCTAGTGATCTGACCCAATGGCCACATATAGTTAGTTACAACTGACGCCGACAGATAGCATTCTTCAACAAGTGCGGTCATATAAGTATTGTTTGCCGAGACGTGTACACTTTTTCTCCCGGTGTGTGGTGGTGTCGTCTGTTTTAAAGCCGATTAAATCAGAGATTCAATTCACACTGAATTATGACTATAGCTGCAACTAATGTTTTGTTGTTTGTGTTCAGAGAATGTGTTGACTGATAGTCTACCAACTTGAACATTACAGAAAGTATTTAAAACTGTTACTTTTTACGACGAATGTCCTTAATAAATTCTTAGGGGTGAGATGCGTGTCGAGTTGTCGGAAGTGTCCGTGGCAAAAGGTAAAAACGCGCTGCTCGTGAGAAATGTGGCCCAGATGCGCGTGAGGGATGGGCGCCTTGACAGGCAGCAAGGTGAGCGGCCTATGATGCGTGCCGCCTCGCCGGCTCTTCCAAATGCAGGTCGACTTCACTTCTCAGTGCGTGGCGGCATTTCAGGGTCATCTGCGCCCGAGGACGCGCGCATGCGCCTCGCGATAACGTCCTTAGCTGCTCGTCATTCATCTCTACTCTTCCTTTCTTGTAGATCTGTCTCCTTGCAAGCGTGGCAAACAACTTGCATGGCGGAGTTGTGTTGCACTCGTCGGAGCAGGCTATATATATATATATATATATATATATAT
>NQII01008759.1:39623-63414 GCA_002778355.1 Clitarchus hookeri
CCCCTATCGAGCACGAAGCTGTGGATAGGCAGCAAATTGCCTGCTATGACGTAGCTGAACCGACATTTGTACCGATCGCCATGTTGTGACGCCCATGTATCAAATATGTATCAATTGCGGCAGTTTATATGCTAATAAAGGTCTGCCACAGCCGAATCATTAAGCCAAACATCAATACGCTCTGAAAATAATAGCCACAATGAAATGTTGCCACTGAAAATGTCAGCGCTATTGGCGTCACAACATGGCGGCGATGGAGTAGCGGGCTTCACCATTTGTCCCTATGTAACTATAAGCAAGGCCGCCTCCTGCTGTCGAGTCACTGCTTTCTCATGTCATCTGTCTCATTTCTGTTTTATGCTCGTAAAACTTGATTACAGATACAACGATCACGCCATACAGACAGAGCGGATACAACCTGTGGTTTTTAACATGTAAGCAGATATCTTTTGCGCAACCATTTTGTTTTTTGGTTGCAGTATGTTTACGACCACACTGTTGTGTTCGTAATTTTTATTACCAAGATTTCAGAATAAATTTTGGGGTCAGTTTGGAGCATCTGACGAGATTTCCCCATCTGACGAGATTTCCCCATCTGACGAGATTTCCCCTTTCCGGAAGCAAACTAAACGCTAAAAACATCTGAAAAATCACCCGATGCCTGGTTGTTTCCTAGATGTCGTGTGTCACGAGCGTTCTATACTTGTTGACGTAAAAGTGCCTTACTTTTGGTTAAATTGAACTTTTAGTCATATTTATCTATCAATTATAATTCATTTGCAGTTTATATGAATAAAACAGTAAGAATATAGGCTTGTTGGTATTGCCTATAGAAAGAAATAGATCTTATCCAAAATATTACATCGAGGTCACAAAAATTTCTGTTGACTGCATAAAACATTTAAATTTCCATTTTGTACTCAACAAGAAACTGTTCTGTTGCCACCACAAAATAATATTGTTGCCACAATAAAATAACTTGTTGAAGTCTACGTTGACAAAGTAATTCGTTCCGTCTACAAAACTCTATTTTTTTTTTGTTACCGAAACCTAATTTATAATTTCTTTAAAGTAGACTAATGGTAACAACAAAGTAATAAAAAGANTGCATAACAGTTTTAAATTTCCATTTTGTACTGAACAAGAAACTGTTCTGTCGCCACCACAAAATAATATTGTTTCCACAATAAAAGAACTTGTTGAAGTCTACGTTGACAAAGTAATTCGTTCCGTCTACAAAACTCCATTTTTTTTTTGTTACCGAAACCTAATTTATAATTTCTTTAAAGTAGACTAATGGTAACAACAAAGTAATAAAAAGAAACAGTGGCCTGAAGGTGTAATGTACGTGTTATGAATGCAGAACGGTAATGACAAGTGATGGTGGGCAGGCTCGTGATGAAGCAGTTAGTTATCAGCAGGCGTCGAGAGGTGGGGTTACTGGGCTCGTGGTGTCGCAACATAAGTGCGGGGCGTTACTGGTCAAGAGGGACCTAGCAGGGGGGAGGGGAAGAAACTGCCTCGCACTCGGCGGCCGAGGACTTGGGTGCCGAGTTCCACGAACCTGCTGGCTGAGCCTAGCCAGTAGGTCAGCTTGGTCCCGACCACACAGTACAGAAGTGCAACAACAACAACCTCTTACTCCGCCAACTACAGAGACGCACGCCACCAAAGTGGCGTCATTAGCCAGCTAAACATTGTAACGATGTTTGGCAACAAGTGCCTGGTAACCTACTCGCCAGCTGGCAGCCCAGCCACTAGGGAAACTTCCGCAGCATGAAGTAGCCAATCAGACACAAAGCCCGTTCCCAGAGCCTTGCGCTGCCAATCACACGAACCAACACGCATTTTCATATCTGTGTATTTATTTTGACTGCGAAACGGCAAGACCTTGGACTCGCATCCGGGATTACTTGTGTGCGGTTTCCGACCCACCATCCTCGTATTTGTTTCTCACGATTTCTTTCCACGTAATTTCTTACCTGAGCGACTACAGCCCCGCCACAGAATAGAAGAGAAATGGCGTTGCGGCTCATTTAGGGTGGTGGTGCCCATTGTCTGATAGACCGCGCGAGCTTCTTGGGATGTGTATCATGTCCGATTGGCTACTACGTGCTGCCAAAGGTTCCCTATTGGTCGGGCTACCGGGTGGGGAGTAAGTTACCAACCAGGCGCTGGATTGAAGGAAGCTCAGACATACAGCTGGTCAGTGACGCCATTTTGCTGGCGTGTGCGGCTGCAACTCGCGGAATACGCTGCTGTTTCACTCTCTATTATAATAAACTCGGGGCCCGACGCCGAAGACGTACAGACTTTCTTCAGATCTCGAATTTCTCGGTTCAGAACCCGAGTGCGCCATGGATGTGTATCGTCTTCATACATAACTTAAAAGTGCAGTAATATTATACAGCCACGGTTTTAGAATGTCAAATCTCGGCGAGGAGTGGTACCTACCGTTCCATTTTGAGAATGGCTGCTCTAGAGGACTTTTCATTTATAACAATCATTTGTGACAAATGTGAGCGTGGTTCCGTAACGAAGGCGACACCAAACAAAGAGTTCGCGGTACAGGCGGCCGTATATTCTTATTTAGTATGTGGCGGAAGCATTCCTATTTACTGGGCTGCCGGCCTTCAACTGTCTTCGGCCACTGCCGAAACTTCTACCACAGAATTTTTTATTTGGGAATGAAAAAACACCAACCGAAGTCTGCACCCTACCGGCTACTTGTGCTAGCCGCAGGGAGACGGTTCATCGGCAAAAGACCCACACGCATTTACGTCACGACATTTACATAACAACATCAACATTACCGGCACGCGATGAGGTGGAAGGGTGTATGTGATACACGACTCACCAACGGCTGCACGATGGCCCTCGATCATCAAGCTATCATTATTTGATGGAAACAACTATTTTCGTGGCCGCGTGGGTTTGCCTTCTAGCGAGCGACGTGCGTTGCAACAGACAGAAGGCCGAAACAGCAACTGACAAGCGAGACGTGACATTACAGAAGTGACTGACATTTCCACAACTCACCACTGACGTGCCACTGAATTAATCAAGGTGAAAGCGGCGCCGCTGGAGCAGCGGCAAGCGAACTGATCGCTCGGACAGTCAAGCCGGCCGACCATGAACCCGATTGGCACCACAGACGCCCTTTTCATTCTCCGCGCTGGCAGACCGTGCAAAAGGCTGAAGAAAACCCGACAGTTAGCGAGAGTGGGCCGACGTCGCCCTTTTTCCACGTTCCCTCCCGTACAGCGCGGACGCTGTCTCGCCACACATTCGTTGGTTTTCGTGGCCAACCAAAGGCTAGTCACGCATTATTATCACCCCCGCGCTTATACCATTTATATGTAATGCGAAGGTATAGTAGTTCCTATAGCCGATTATTGTGTTGTTTATATGTCCCCATCATTTCCCAGAGTAAATAAGAATACAGAAAGAAGTGAAACATCCGACTGTTTCGCGAACTTGAGCCGCACACGCCAGCAATATGACGTCACTAGCAAGCAATATGTGGGGACCCCGTTCGCCAATCAGCGCCTGGTTACACACAAGCCAGCCAGTAGTCCAACCAATACAGTACAGTTCGCAGCACGCGGTAGCCAATCAGACACAAGGCCCGTTCTCAGACCCTCGTACAACCAATCAGAGAGTGAGTATACCCAGAACAAAGAAACAGCCACGCCATTTCGTCACCGTGTATTTATTTACTATGTGTTACAGTTTTAGGGGTGAAAATTCACGCACGCATGGTCCAACCTATGTCTGGCTTTGTTATTTATCTTGTAACTTTCCATCCCTTGGCTCGTTCGGGCTACATTACTTTTACTTTTTGTTTTGGTTTTTGTTGTTTTGCATACCATCGCCCCAGGATTGATTCGGCAGAGTAGGTCAGTACACAGAGACAGAATGGCGCGACGGTTCCTTTGATGTGAACGTAGCTACTCGCTAATTGGTTACACGAGAGGCTCTGGGAACGCACCTCGTGTCTCATTGGCTACTGCATGTTGCGAAATGCTGCCTATTAGCTGGGCTGCCGGTTGACAAGTACGTTACCAGGGACTGACGAATGACGTTCCAACATCTTGCTGGTCAGCACCGCCATTTTGTTGTCGTGTGCGGCTGAAGTTCTCGTCACGATCGTTGGCAAAACAGAATGTTTTTTTTCTTTCTGTTCTCATTTTGTTCAATTAACTATATATTTTGTAACACTTACTATCCATTTACTGTAAGCTCGATGTGTAGTGAAGTTCAAGTCAACATTTTAAACCGATCATGCCACATACCGGCCGAAAAATAACCATCCTCTAGAACAAAATTAAACTGTGGAAACGGAAAGAGGGACTAAGGTTATAAAAATTGGCGAAGGCCTGATGTTTTCATTAAAAGGGAAATGTTATCTGCTGATCTACACATTTTAAGTGCCATACTTTTTTTTATTCCATGTTCATAGTTAACATATTTTGAAAACACTTTTATTGAGTGTGGAAAATAAAAGAAGTTTCAAAATAACACAATCACTTACTCTCACATTAAAATATTCAGAGAAGAAACTTCAAACTGTCACTTCTGCAGAATTGGTTAAAATTATCTTAGCGAGAGAAATTTTAGGAAGTGTAATTCATAAGGCAAAAAATCCAATGATTTTGAAAACGCATAAGATGACATGCGGATTTGTCTAGAAAACTTGTGTGAAATGTTTCAAAAACTAATCAGAAATGTATACGAGAATCTACATCCGAAGAAAAAAACGTATGTTTAAAATACGTGTGTATATATATATATATTTTTTTTTTTTCAAATACTTTCTTAACAAATGCATATTTGAAACTATCACACATTTTGCTGATACTACAAAGTCGTTGGCGTAACCAAACATATTTGGCTCTGTATACCAAATAAGCGAAATGATCTTACTGTTAGAACAACAAAATTACCCTTCGACCACATGTTTCGTCACTTCACAGAGGTTATGACAACTGGTGACATACAATGGGATCAGCCCTGACGAATTTCTGAAAGTAGTGTACGATATAGAGTGCGGTAATCTGCTTCGCATGGTCAAACAATGCCCACATGAGCCCACTTCTTGTTTCCAGGCGAAGAGGAGAAGAGTAAGTATCTAACTCTCAGTAACCACACCCACGTTCTTTCTAATCATATTATTAATATACATATAAACGTGTGGTGTTGTATGTTTGTGGATGCAGTAATGCACGAATGCGACTTATTTTCATGTACGCCAACGTTGCAAACACGAGTTACAAATATTTAACAGAACAAAGTGTGATATTTTGCTTGCAAATACGACGTTAATAATAAAAGCGTCCTAAAAACGGACCATTAACAACCAAATATTATTATCTTTATAAAACAATTAATATAAAACACATAAAAATTTTATATTTGAAAAAAGAGTGAGGCAAGCAGTTTGCCGTAAGTTATACTTAGGACCTCCAGAAATTTCGCAAATTCATTTGAGGACAAGCTAGACTTCAAAACAAACCCATGTACATTTGACTTTCTTTTCAATTGGATCTCAGTTTGTTAGCCACGCTCTGGACGAACAAGGGCCAAAAGAAGAACACGAATGGACCCCGTGCTACCTGGTCTGGGGTAAAACTGGAGCATCAGCTGACGAACAAGTTAATGACGCTCGAGTACACTAAGGATTGTGCCAAATGAATCCACGAAATTTCCATGTCTCTAGTTATACTTATTACAAACTGAACTAATAGCTGGAAATCAAGGAAGGGGGGGGGANCCACGAAATTTCCATGTCTCTAGTTATACTTATTACAAACTGAACTAATAGCTGGAAATCAAGGAAGGGGGGGGGAGGGATAGACCGCCCCTGTTAGCTGAAAAGTGGAGGGGTTACCCCTCTACCAACGTACACGGCTCCTNGGGGGGGGGAGGGATAGACCGCCCCTGTTAGCTGAAAAGTGGAGGGGTTACCCCTCTACCAACGTACACGGCTCCTACACACGTAAAGCCTCGTGCGCACAACATCGTGCGGAATGGCTAGATATATGTAACGAGTTCTTGAGTTACTTCTCTGTATCATACGATCACTGGCATCAGTTTAGAACCATGCCCGCTTTTTTGTGCAGTACCTAGTGGGAACGGTCGCCGCAACAGCTTTCTCCGAGGCTATGGTCCGCTGCCTTCCTGGAAATATGAGGAAGAGGAGGCGAGGAAAACGTCCTTCCAAGGACGTCCACAAAAAAACTCTGTAGAAACGGTGGTGAAACACAGCGACAAACGTCATTATGGAGGTTCCTTTTTATTGCGACCGAAGACAACTAATGTGTGCTCTGTACGTCAGATAGTGTTCATTACGCCCATCTACTGGAAACATCGCCGCACAAAACCCGGGGAAATGTGTACCTAGGGTACATACGTATGAGCAGGATTAGTTGCTGCTTTTTTTTTCCCTTCTACGTGAGCTTGGCTCAAGATGACTGACTTTTCTACTGGTATCATTAGCTCACTTCATCACCGACGGAGCAGCGTGCGTCGGTCGGTCAGATATTGCCAAGATACGAAATACACGTCTTGTAGACATTTGTGACGACCCTATTTAGTATTATGTAGAAATGTATAGGATGCACCTTAAATTATCATTTTAATGTTAAGTAGTTGTTTCATATCATTTTCCCCGTCATGTCATCGCCTGCCACAATATCGCATTATTTTTCATTTTAAATCACTTGCATTTAGTAAAGATTCTGTCGGACGAAGAACAACTGCAAACTGTAAAGGGAGAGGTCGGCCATTTCCGGCGGCACACGTGTTGTCCAGACAGCGAAGGCCCTTCTTCCCCTCCTTTGCGCCGGACCTTCAGTCGTGGAGGAGGGATTCCATCTTAGGCGATAACCAAGTAAATATAATGTGTGTGTGTGTATGATCAGTATTTTCATGTAATTGGGAATATTATTTTAATGTAATATAAACTGATTACAAATAAATGCGTATCTAGTATTGGCAAACTCACGCAACATTTCTGGTGACTTACACGAGAGGTGCTGCACTCTGGCCGGCGTGGAAGCAAATATTAGTCGCGGCGAAAACGGAACACGGCAGCGCGGTACATCACAGAGAACCGTGCGTTGATCGCGGACCGCGGACGTAGTCATTTATTAATTTCTACATTAAGAGCCGACAAGCAAGCATAATATCCCCGGTCGTGTTGCGTGGGGTTGTCACTACGAGTCAGTGCGGGACAAGTAATCTACCATCTATTTATTAACTGTGCTACCCAAGGCATAAATAATCCACCTAGGCAATAGTGATGACCTCGATAAATCTAAAGTAACAGTGAAACCGGGACGTGGGCTGAGTGTAAAGACCGGAAGGGGCATCGCACAGTTGCTGTATCACGGTGGTGGCTGTGTGTTCAACCTAGTGCATTCCGCTGCATGCCACTGTGCTGGCTGAAGTGTACACATCACTATCCAAGTGCACTAAACTTGGTTCGGCCTTTTCAAAATAAATCCAAGTCGTGACGTCATTGTGTCACTTTTCGAATCTAAACCAAGGAGTAAAGAATAAGCCCTTCAACAGCCCATTCAGACAAGAGCACACTTTCCCCACATTGCACTTCTCGATATTCAACTGTTTGTAGCACACACCACAGATTCTTTATTTCCCGCAACTAGCTTGGTGCTGTTGTTAATAAACAAAGCTTGACAAGCTAAGAAAACATATTATACGGTGGAAATAATGTATTTTTATTTTCTGTCGTGTACGTTTGAGGATTTCTTCCATATTAAAGGATGCACATTTCGACAAGAAGCGTTAAGAACTAAGTGAGCAATTGTTGAAGAAGAAGGGCTAAAGGAAAGGAAAGAGGTACAGGATTAGAACAGAGTTGATGGGTTCAAACTCTTCAAGCAAAGTTAAACAAATTTACTGAATTTAAAAAGCTAGATAACTACGAAANCAGAGTTGATGGGTTCAAACTCTTCAAGCAAAGTTAAACAAATTTACTGAATTTAAAAAGCTAGATAACTACGAAAAAACAAAGAATACCTAAACAACTTTCCTATTACTAGTGCTGATCACAAGAAGAAAAAATTACGCAATTGGTTGTACTAGCTGTCTGCGTGGATCGTATCAGCTGTAAGAAGATTAATTCTAATTTAACACCGCTACTTTCCAAACCGTTAAAACAATGCCATTACGTACTGAACACAAAGCAAAGGAGANTAAACAAAGAATACCTAAACAACTTTCCTATTACTAGTGCTGATCACAAGAAGAAAAAATTACGCAATTGGTTGTACTAGCTGTCTGCGTGGATCGTATCAGCTGTAAGAAGGTTAATTCTAATTTAACACCGCTACTTTCCAAACCGTTAAAACAATGCCATTACGTACTGAACACAAAGCAAAGGAGAGAAAATGCCAGTAATCAGCACGGCGCAGTCGATCCACGTTTGACGAGACGTGGTCCCCCAAGACTTGCCAACGTAAGAGCTCGAACTTCTCTACCAACGTGGAAGAGCCTTGCATAAACAACACCATACACATCGGACTGGCGATATACAAAAACATTCTTGTAAATGGCTGCAGTGAGATTTGTAGCCTGTGGTGTATTTGGTGCAAACACTTTTTTAGAAATACCACGAGTGCTCCTAATTGAGGGGAAAGTTGACCAATACAATCTTCCAGGTAAGCAGCTCCTCAGTACATTCTGCGCTACTGAATTCAACTCACAGTCAGTGTTGCCAACCGTAGCCTAGTTTGTAGTTCATATAGCTTGTAACAGAATGGCTGTAGCCGAATGTCAAAATGTAGCCAAACTTATATTTACTGATTTTCGTAACTTATGTAATAGTATATTAGATATATTTTCTCTTTTTTTTTCCAATAAAAGACATTACTACCACTCTGGTCTTTCAACATAAAATGATACCACTCTGTTTATTTCTCAGTTTGACGGTTATCCCTGTGTGGTACCAATATGTTCGCAATGTTTTGAANTCCAATAAAAGACATTACTACCACTCTGGTCTTTCAACACAAAATGATACCACTCTGTTTATTTCTCAGTTTGACGGTTATCCCTGTGTGGTACCAATATGTTCGCAATGTTTTGAAAAGGACTTGAAGTGTCTTATATTGCGTGGTTAAGTCATTTATAAATGGGTGTTTAGTATTTAAATTAATAATATTAATTAATATTGTACTTTGAATAGATGCATGCAGTTTTTTGAGGTTTGGAGTGTAGCTTAATGCTGTTATATGTAGCGAAATCTCGGAACGCGTGTAGCTAGCTAACTTGCTGATCTTAAGGTTGGCAAGACAGCTTACAGTGAGCCGTGAGTGAGGGTGATGCTATCTTACACCCACTGCTGACTCTCGGATAAAGAGCCAACACTGTAGCAAGAACACTGTCCAGGGAACTAAAGAACAGCTGCTCTTGCTTTGTTAGCACAGACTGTCTCAGTCTCGGATATGAATCTGAGGTATGAACTGTAGCCTTCTGCGTGCACTGCAACATCCAACACTTCCGTCAAACATGTATGTATACTATATCTTCCATCAGTATGTGACGGAATCAAAGATATGTGGCTTGGGAATTTACTTTGGCCAACCTTTATATTATACAATATTTTTTTTTATATTTACTTTCCCTGCAAAATATTTTTGTACAGGAAATAATTTAATCATCATTACAGCATTTTTTTCTTTTGCGAGAGCCTATTCCAGCATATTATTTGTAGCAACCACATTATGTAATTATGAGACGACCAAATATGTTGAGCTGAGAAATCTTGCGCGCTGGTGAAGATGAAGTGAGGCGAAGATGGAGCACGAGAGCAGGGGGAAAGTGGGTATAGACCATTCACGGTTACCTCCAACTTTTCTGAAGCCCTGCTAAAGTTCTACTTCCGGGATATTCCTCCGCCTCATGCAAACAAATCTTACCCGAATGTAGAACATTACACCAAAGGGACATGGCACCGCACTCGTGCGCACTCAGTGTAATAGGATTTTGCATAGGAACGATTTCTTACTAGGCATTACCAACACAACTATTCTCGCACTGTTTTTCTTCATATTATTTATAAATTAAATATAATTTATAAACAAAATATAATTAAAGTTTAAATTAATCAAAAATAAGGTACTTTTATATTAAAAAAAGTATAAAACGCTTTTGATACACTGCATATACATATAAGAAAGAACCAAAAACCTCATACATGGGGTTCTATTCAAAAAGTGTGAAGAAACCACGAATGGATTATACCCAATTTCCCACATGCGAAAATCCGTGCGACCCCCACCAGGAATTGAGCCCAGTTCACTCTCTGGGAGTAGAGCAGTCTAACCACGCATAGTAACATGGTTGCACATCCCTCGCTTGACGATAGTTGCCCATGCAAGCGATACAAGAAAGTCGCGTTTTTGAACGTATTTTCTTTTTTAAATTTTCCAGTAGAGAAACAAATACATTCTTTGTCAAACCCGTGCTTTTTTTAAGGACGAAAGTTAATGAGAATATCCCGGAATGCTTGTAAAATTAGCGAACCTCAGAACCCGAAGTGTAGTCCTTGGCAATGAGGAACGCTCTCATTAATGTCAGTACAACACGAGACCTACATAAAACTACACTTCCCACATAAATACGAGTATTACGAACATCTTGCTTACATCCAACAATGCAAAAGTGTTACATGGCAAAATACCAACTAAACTAGGGCATATCTTAACTCCTATGTCGCGCTTTTCGGACTTGACAACTTCCGGGGGAATATTCAGTGTTGGCAGTGTGGATTTCCGGCACCTGGAGCGACCTACGTCGCTGGAATAATCTGTTAGCCCCGAATCGTGTAACAGCTGGGGGGACACGTTCGACGTCACCTAGTGCGCGCTGGCGGGGAGAAGTTGGCAACACTCCAGCGTCGGCGGTGTTGGCACGACTGTAACCTGGAGAGACGAAGGTAAAAGACTGTAGGGGAGGGCGGGGTGAGCGACCCCACATCTCCGACTTGATCGAGGATACCGAAAGAGAGAGAGAGAGAGAGGGGGGGGAGAGAGAGAGACTGGCCACGCTACTTGGTAGGCTAAAGCGAAGCAGTCTTATTGGCTCGGCGTCTTGCACCGGGAGTGCTTGCCGCGACACGAAGAGATCACAGCATGTCCAGGAGTGCGTGCCCACGCACGCTGATGCAAACCGCGTGGCTATCAGTTCCCCGTGCCAACACATGCAACTCCACTTCTTCCCCCGAGTTTTAAGACTGTCCACGAGCAATATTTTTTATATTTCTAGATTTTGATGATATTTTATGGTTTCGTGAGTGGCATGGCATCTATAAGTTTTTAAAAATAAGAAATCGTTTTAAAAAGTTATTTTAATACAATTTTTTTTTGTTTTATCTAAATTATTAACTGACGTCACAGGCGCAGCACGTTGCAATTTTTTTTCAATATTGACATTTGGTGCATTTATCTTAAAAGTAAAAATTAAAATACGGGCGAACCACATAAATCCCCAAGAAAAATTCTTCATTACGTTCTAATAACATGAAACATGATCATAAACTGTATCCTAACATATTAATTTTGTTTCATTTTGAGATTACACGAAGAGAAAAAATATAAGAGATTTAAAACTTCTATAACTCGTTTCATTCTTTTATAAAAAGTCATTTTCCTTCAGTGTGCAGAATTATTTCAGACTTATTTCACAATACAACGAAATATGCAATATGCTAAATATGTAGTGACTTTGGCATATTGAAAGGCCTTTAGACTCCGCCTAACTGGCGTTTGAGCTGCACTGCAGAGTGCTTGAAATACTCGTTTTTCAACGAAACTATCACAAGTGCGTCGTCCAATGTGCTGATCTACGAAACGAATTCGCACTTCAGACTAGGGCTGTTTCGCGACGTCACGCACATTACAAAGCCATTTCAGAGCACTGCACTATATTTAAAACTGTTTTTTAAAGCGCTGTCTCAAAATATAACCATCGGATTCATATAAAACTACTCGAAGGCACTTCATTGAACCTTCCTATAGGCTTCCTACCATTACAATAATAGGGTCACAGCTGAAAGTCCCATACGTACACGCAGCACGACGAGAATACTGCAGGCCATTTCAGAGCTTTGCGCTTAAAGGCGATGGCGCACTTGATGCGCGTGGCAGTGTCGCCTTTACCGCTTGCCCGCTTCTCGACCTCAAACGCGGAAAACAGCTCTGCCCAAGGATCTCTGAAACGGCATAACGACTGTTATCAATCGATAACAACCGGGACCGAGTAACGTGCCCTCCGAAGCCCGAAGGCGCTCAGATGTTATGCCACTAAACGGTCACCCATCCAAATGTGTGCCGCTGGGAACGTTGCTTAACTTTGGTGATCGATTAAGATCCCTCAGCCAAGCGCAAAAAGTAGTATCTAGGTACACTTATTTCTAAAGCTACAGCTTGATGAACCTCATGTTTTGCATTTGACATTAAATTATTAAAAATACATCAAGAGTAAATACTTTTTATTCAAGGAAAATGTCACTACATACAATGCGTACAAGTTGAATAATGTTAGATACAAATAAGAAATTATTAATTTGTTGTATCAAACGCCCTTAATGTTAACAATTTTAAGATTAACAAGTTCTTCATTAAACAGCACAAATTCATAGCAAATACGGTATTTATGGTACCTGGAAAAAACACTTTAACCACTAGATGTAAATATAGCCATATAAAATACCCATGTAATTACTTGCGTTAGTGTACTTCATATACTGTAAACATTTAGCAGCCATCAGTGTGACAGGGTGTCATAGAGGCTGCCATAACTTTATTACCAAGAAACCGAATTGCAGAACGAGTTTACATGACACTCAGAAAATGTATGTAGGTCTATGTTACATAAAAAAAAAGTTAGATATTCATGTAAATGTAATTATGATTTATAGACAGGAACGCAAAACAGATAAGTACAGTTTATAATGTACATGTAATATACAGAACTTCATAACCTTAATCAGGATTACCTTCTCATATGTTATATACATGAAATATAGACTTTTTGGAAATTAAAAACACGAAATTTTTGTAAACAATATGTAGACCTATCTTTTGTATTTACATATATTAAAACTGTGGGTTTTGGTTTTGTAGATCCAATATTATACAATTTTATAATTTACTATACTCTACTATAAATATGAATTGTCTGGAAAACGTCACTGGGCCGTAATAAATAATATGTTGTAAGCTAACCGAAAAGACAAAAATGCTGTATCGGAATCGGCATAGGATATTCTTTGAGATATTGGCGACAGGTTGGCTGTGAGCTATCATGCCAACATAATTTCGGGGATATCCATCTCTTATCCTAAATTATGCACCAGGCATTTGTCTTTATCTTGACGGCTAGCAATCTGTCTAAAAAAAAACACCATGCCGTTGTCAGATGGCTATATTCTTGCACATAAACAACTGTTGCCGACATTGCCGGTATCGGGCCGACAATTTGCCGACCCTTTGACGAGAGGTTGTGTTTGCTAGGAAATGTATATTTGGGTATGAAATGTAAACCTCACACACAAGTCTTACGTTTGCAATAAACAGTAGTTTTATGTCTATCCTGTACAAGTGCGGCAGCAAACAAATCTGATTTCACAGTAATAATACACAATCTGAGGGGTTCTCGCCAACTGCGCACGCATTTACAGACTGTCCCAATAAGAGAGCGCTATAGAAACTCTCCAGCGACTACAATCAGAGGAATCATTCTCACTTAAACTTAAGTTAATGAACTGTTATCCACTGGCGAATAAGTGAAATGCACTGGGGTGTTTAGTGCCAGGTTAGTGTAACTCACTACGAATCAGTATAAACATCTATAAAATCAATTAATACCAGCAACTAAATAATCTTCAGAAAAATTTATTGATTCCAGTAGAGCAGTTACAACAGAACCGCAGTCAGATTCACCGATCTGGAGCAATTGTAACTGTTTAGATTTTTAAGTGTACAAAGTTGCGATCATGAGCACGGGCGTCTTGAGTATTAGCAATTATCACCGCCGTAGATAGTGTTACGCGCGGCCGCTTCACCTCCGTGCCGTAACCTCTCCCATCGGACGGGCACAGCACGTTCTTCCCAGGATGACGCCAGTGACCGCACNACGGAACCACAACACAGGCCGCGATAAAGTCAACGGAACCGACGTCAACTCCTGTCTCTAGACTAATGAACTACTTGGGAGGCATTACGCGAATTTTCTAGTCATCACCTGCCTCGGCGACACTCGAGATGCGAAGAAACTTGTGGGCCAGGTCATCTGAGCTATGTAAGCCGCGGCGTGCCTATGTGTCGGCAGTGTGGATTAGTACCCAGTGTGTGAGATCAGTGACCAGCACACTGCAAGTGAAGTGTGCAACCATCGAAAGATCAGACTATGATACTGACAGGCTGGACTGTAAGAAAGTGGAACTTGATGCATGAGTGGCGGACATTTGGAATTATGCAAATGTATACTAGCGGACGTTTTGATAGTATATGTGTAACTAATATAAGGTTAAATGACTAGCTAGTAAAAACACAGTGATAATGACTTAAATCATAATTGAGATCGACATAATACGAGTGTTAGTATTACGAATAGGCAGTTGTATTTTGTAAATAATGACTATGCATTTTTATACTATCGTAAATAAAATAAGAAATTAAATTTCGTTATATTATTTTTATGATGCCAATCTCGCACGAATTTGGATACGCCCTATCAGTTTGTTACAATAAATTTCTAGCTAGCAGGAAGCGAGTCCAAAAAGGTTTCAGTTCCGCAGGCTGATACTGACAATGCAGGTCAGGTAGATAACCTTGCAGCATTGGACGTTGATATTTAGACAGCCGTCAAAGAGTTGTAGCCGAGATGAATCAGCCTAAGTAGAGATCACGCTGGCGTCTCTTCTTCCCAGCTAGGTAGAGACGGACGAAATGTAAAATATAACACCCGAGATAAAACCAGATTTCTGATCTTGTGACACCTATTGAAACAGGTTCGCAGATTCACCCCCACAATTTACAGTTTCGGCACCTTACAGCCGCCCAAGCACCGCATCTGAATGCGACCGCGGCTGTAAGAACTACCGAAGGCTCTCCTGGACGACCAATGTTGGTCAGAAACTACTGAACACCACGCACCTGCAATCCTTACGGAATCAAGCACAGTAAATTATATGTTCAATGAAAGTTATTTAAATGATATAATAATCAGTTTATCATTTTAGGCTTCCGTCGAGAAGATTGGTAGGCCTACCGTAATACGACGACGACGCTGTCTTCTACTGGAAAACGCAACATTTTGAGAATTTAATATAACGTTTACAGATTATATCAAAGCAGGATTCGTCAAGCTCAATCACTATAAAAAAATACAGTTGGCTGATTAATTCGGCAGTAAGTGAAGGTTTGTGTGCATATGTTATTGGATGATAAGGGGGAATGACAAATGGCAGGTACACAGCTTTGGAATATCTCCTGGTGTGGAACTGAACTGTTTGCATTCAGTTGACGTAACTTATTAGAAATAACATCGAGAAAAAGAATCGTTTATTACCGTGAGTGTAAATTTAAATCCCCCCCCCCCCCCCCNCCTCAATGAAGTGTAGTACAAGGTTACGAATTTGTGAAAATCAGCTTGTGTAAGGATAAATTTCGTACCATGAAGTTTATTAAATGTGAGACCTTTTTATAGTCTTCTTATTCAGATGGTGTTTATACAGCTGCGCAGACCTGTGTGTTAGAAAGCGCCCGGTGTAAACACGTTAGCGAAATGAGAGCGTTATATTTTAGAAACCAGATTTGTCACTCTCAAACCGGTTCAGCAGGTAGTAGGAGTGAAGTAAAACAGCAGGAGGCCGAGTGGAGAGGGACTACGACGGGCGCCGCCGGGAATCAATTACAATACACTTGTCACATCAAGAATTATCTCAGCCTTTTTTCCCTCCATCTTAGTGTTTTCCAAGTTGGCCATTACTAGTAAGCACGTCTCATCCATATTTTTTGCCCTCGCGTCTTTAATGTGGGGTATAACCCAGGTTGGCGAACGGTGTGCAGAACTTCGGCAGAAAATGTATTACAAAACTGCTTATCGTGCTTGAGTCACGTCCGCTTAGGATTAACATTTAAGAAACGTTGCACGGGTGAGTACTTATTTCCGATTCTCCACTTAACTACAAAGGCAATTTTTTCGCAACTGAAAATGGCTAAATCCGGTATTTTCGCGGTCATTTTCAAGTATGAACTTTCCGGTGAACAACCTTAAACAGAGTATAGTCAGGTACAACGCACTTCTACCTTTAGTATTACGGCATAAAATTATGTGGTCACCGCTGAAAGTCTCATTGAGGCGCGTTATCGACGGGAACACGGCGCGCCATTTCAGTGATTAGCGCCTAGGGGCTACGATGATGCGTGATGTACATGGCTGGGTAGTCCTTAGCGCTTCAATATTTCTAGACCTCGGCCTTGCAAAATACCTCCAGCCAAGCGGCAACCATAAGGCATAAGTAGAGTGGCTTCCGGAGCATTGCACCCGACTGTACAACACGTACAACTCAATAAAAAGTAGTACACAAACTAACAAAATTGTCATAAAAGTAAGATTTAAGTTGCACATGACAGAACCCTGCATACAATTTGTAATTCTGTAAATTATTATTTTTATTTTCTAGAATGGTATTTCTATTTTGGTTGCTTCCAAAAGCACATTTTGCAACCCCTCTCCTTTCATAACGAAAGACTGTAAAAATAACTACTTTAGCTGTGTGCAATAAAATAAGTAATAATTTTTACAATTATTTAAAATATTACAAATTTTATGCATATCCATTAAGCTATAAAAGTTATCATTTTCATACATGAATAGAATGAACATAAAATTAATTATTAAAAATATTATTCAACATCAGTACAAATGCTTTATTGTACACAATAGTAATTATTCAGATTACCCTACTTGCAAAAAAATTTTCAGCGTTACAAAATATATACAGTCTTCGTTCATATGCAACATAAATCCTACTTTTCTAACGACACTACTTTTTTAATGAGAAGTTTAACCTCAGGGTACATTATGTTAAAAATGCTTGTCTCAACACACAATGAACCCATTGTCACCGTGAGTAACACTTTTGACAGGTAATTTACGCAGCAAAGAATCAGTGGCCAATACTTTGAAACTCTCCCTTGCGGCTAGTCTTTGACATGAATGTTAGTTCCAGTATCTTCGAGCATGCAGTGCGTTGTTCACTGGTTGCAAGCAAAATGTTTAACACAAGTAGGTACAGTCAAGCCAGAAAATTACGCGATTGCAACACTTGAAGTAAGAAATAGACGGGCCAATGGGAGCAACGAGTTAATTCCTATTGGTCCTGAGCTTACTTTATCCGCGCTCCTGGCGTGTCCTGTGCAACGCGGAGCAACTAAAATAAATAAAAAAAACCAGTGGCGAAGTGTTTAGTGGGCATGGTCTCAGAATGGGCACCGTGCAGTAACCGGATGGCGTGCATCCGCTCCTTCACTGGGACAGGAATGTCCCAACACTCCCCAAGACTGGTTCGGTTAGCCGTTAGTGAAGTCGTGTCCTTCATGTCCTCCCAAGGCAGCACGCGGCCCGAGAACGTTCAAAAAGCCACTCAGTTCTTTACTGACTTCTCAACTGAAAAACGGGAAGGAATTTGGGTGGAGCGGGCGAGCCAATAGAAAGCTGTCATACCTGCCCAAGTATTGTCAACATAACTTGATACAAGCATCCCCCCATCACTACGTGAGCATCCACTTCCATTCACGTCACACTTCTTCCGGTTCTACTTGCTGAACTTCACAACGTTTTCTTAATTATATCGTGAGGAACAAAATAACACAAAAACTTAAAGTTTGAACCGCTGGAAAAAAGATTATTGTCAACGATGAAGTCAAAAGAGCAAAGCGAGGAACTAACTGCAGATTTTATACCTTAATGGTTTCGAAAACACCAAAAAATGAAGACTGAGCAAGATATAAACTTGCAAGAAACAGCAGTTCATAATAATACCAAGTTTATTAGCATCTTAGAGTTTTCCACACGTGCTTTTTCCATTTTCACATTGGCCGAGGTAAACGCATCACTAGAGACTGAAAACTTCAAACTGGAGACGTCAAAAACACGTACATTTCGACTATGTTTGCAACGGGCTCACAGTTTATTAGACACGCCCATGTGATCTCTGAGCCAATAGCAGACTTGTAAGGAAACAAGCACCGCATATCGAACCCCCTGGTATGAGGTAAAACTGACTGCACGCTGGGGCAGCAACCAATAAACGCAAAGTTGAGGCTCGAAATTACACATGGCCATGAATTCTAGCATATAGGTCTTTAAAAAAAAAAAAAAAAATTCCCTGTCCCCACGCACTACTAAACAGATGGTTGAAATATTTATCTCTACTATCATTTTTAAGGTATACGTGTGTCAGGCTTTAAATTTTCTGGGTATCATCGCCGATGATAATATTTGTCGCACAACAAATTCATGCAATAGTTTCACTCCAAAAAAAAAAAACACGGAAAAACTTTGTTTTAAGAGCAATCATGTCTATGAAACACGAAAGTTGCACATATCAAACAATTCAGATCATGTTTGTCATGTAAAACACTACGCAAGCATGCATAAAAGCGATTAGATATTATATGGCATAATACTGTATTTCAAGTAAAAATATTTGACGAAACACACTAAACAATAAAAATCTCATATCCTCACGACGGGCGTTTATGGTCTTGTCATATTCATCTTATCTTTATTGCCGTAGGCATATTACCCTGTCTGTGTCTAGCCGTGTCCTTGCGAGGTCATGATGCAGTAGGACAAAAACTGTTCAGGCGCGGTTACTGAAGAACTGAGCATTTTTATCTCTCTCACTCTAGTCAGTTTTCTATCTCTGGCCATGTACACATCGTCACGAACGCGAAAGGGTGTTCAGGACTACATCGTTAGCATTTCAGTGATATATTCCAAACATGTCGACAATATCGATATCGGTGCGATATATCTCTCGAAGCAAATAAAATCGATGACGATATATAGCACATATTACAGGTATTGATATCGCAGACATTAACGGAAAAATCAAGTCATATTGATATCACAAATATCGCGTATTGATATTATATCGCATATTGTCAATATTGCGATATGCTATATATTGCTACACACTGTTGGACCATATCGCAGTTACGGTATTTCAGGAATATTGTTTCGTGATCATATCGCACAGCCCCACTAGCAGGCTTAGGGCTCCCCTACAATAATTAACACGTCCCAAGCTGTGTCCATTGCGCATTGCACACTGATTCGTTCACAGAGCGTGTGACGTCACATCTCTTGTCTCTCGATGTCCCATTGTCCTGTGTCCCTTGATGTTCCATTGTCCTGTGTCCCTCCGTGTCCCATGGCTATGTCTAACTTTCATAATTTATCATTTGGTGAGTTCTCGCAGAAGAATACGTAATACTAACTTATATATCCACAAAACGCACTAAAAAAAAACGCGTTGCCAGTGGCAACCCAAAACCGAAATGGATATAACCACTGGCGGACAGTCAACTTTTAACCTGCAATGCGGATATTTAAAGTAAAATATAGTTACTCATTGTTTAAAATTAATCATCTTATAACCTGACTTTAATTTAACCTACTGAATACACACGTAGGTCTATGTAGTTTAACTAACAAAAAGTCTATGCAAAAATTGAACATTAGGTAAATCGCCCAAATAAGATACAGGTTAGTTGCTAATAAAGGGAGTAGCGTGTGTTAACAGCAACAAGGATATCCAGTCCTGTGTGAGCTACAATCTCTCGGCTAGGGTAATAATAGGTTGTGCGTGATCGCCTGACATCATCTCGCGTTACAAAGCAATCCAACAAAGCTCTAGCCGTTCTTTGTATGCTAATATACAACTATTGTGCGCTTTATAATTAACTATATACACTTCAAATAATGTTTTACTAATTCATACTCGAGATAAGTTGGCAGTCTGTCATTTCATAGAGGAGATTAAACATTTAAGGCAGCGTCCGAAATCTCAGGCACAGAGTTATCTCGTCTGTGATGTATTAATTACACACACACAAATGCACTATTCGCATTTCTAGTGAGTTGCACATACTAGCATATGTGGTAGGTATTCATGTTCTGATCGCTATATTTATCATTGGCAAGGTCTACAGCTCTAATGTAGCTTTAAAAAATGTATATACAAAGGCAAAATTTGGTTAATGCAACGCCAATCTCATTTTATTGATAGTAAATAATTTTCTGTTGTCATTCATTGCCGTAAATTGTTAATATTCTGTACGCCAACACGTTCGCCAGTCACGCATTCTTATAAACCGAAAACCGCCTGCCAAATTGTCGCGACGAGTACACGCGCGGGCAGGCGTAGGCTGAAAGTACACACTGTATTTCGGACACGGCCTACGAGCATTAAACAAATGTTTCATGTGTGCCGAGAAATATCTTTTAATGATTTTACGACTAGAAAAAAAAAGAGCATTTACGAGATAGTGTTGAGTGCGGAAGTCTGCATACAAAAGCCTAACACGCAGTCCCGCGCCACACTTATCTTTATTACGCCATAAAACTGAGGTCGCAGGGTGTATTACCCGAGCGGCTTCTTGGAGCCAAAAGCAGTACCGTTAAGGATGAAGTGTACTTGATCCACGTGTGAAAGTCGACCTTATCGCTGGTTCTCCTTACGACACAACAGCTTCTTTCAACGCCACGAGACACAAGAACTAGCGGTCCTGCTAGCCGGATGTATACCAAAATCCAAATGAGAAAGTGTGCGCAGTAGTCCAAAACGCATAGGACGAGACGGGAGAGTCCATTACCACTGCACGAAGGGGTGGGATTGTTCAGCTCAGTAATGACAGCGACCGAGAACGCGAGTAGTAGGAATATGACGGTCCTGCGCCAGGGGATGGGTGATGGGGACAAGGACTAGCCGACCGCAATCTTGAATGATGTCATGCGGAAACCTCCTGCTATGTCATTTCTCGCCAGCAGCGGTCATCTTAGATTTCCCTTTTTTCCGTCCTGCTCCATCACTCCACTCCACCTCAGCAAATCATGCCCTTGCATTCAGTTTGGGAGGTTTTTTTTATATATCTGCCAATCTCTCTCGTCTCCAACGTTATATCCCTCGAGTTTTCTTGCATATGCTTCCTGTTCTCCTTCTCGCCTCTCATCTCTCAGGGTTTTCACTAGCATACTAGCAGGGACGAGTCTCATGCCGTCATTCCACCTGCGCGACACGAAGCACGGCCTGCCCATGTGCGCTAACCTACAGCCGCACCTTGCGCACACATCACTAATGCCCTATGCCCACTTATAAGCATAGTTGGATATAATTTCCCAACCCTTTAAGATACAGCCACCAAATTCAAAACATAGGTATCACCTACGACAACGAAAAGGGCCCCAGGATAAAGTATGCCCTAAGCCTACTTATAAGCATAGTTTGCTGTAATTTCTGAACCATTTGACATAGCCACCAAATTCAGAACATCGGCATTACCACCAACAACGAAAAGAACCACATGGACAAGTTTGCTCTGAGCATACCTATAATCATAACTGGGTGTAATTTCCGAACCTATTAAGATATAGTCAACAAATTTATAACAGGCATCACTCCAGACAACAAAAGGGCTACAAGGTCAAGCATGCCTTAATCCCACTTATAAGCACAGCTGCTTGAGTAATACACACAGATGCTCTTGCCATATTTGTTTCTCCAGTCAACCGCTAGAGTGCACGACCATCGTCTGCTAGGGTAGCTGTGGTCTTCAGCCATCTTCGTTTCCCATCTCTCCTGTCTGGGGAACGCCAACATCGTTTGCGTTTCCGATGGCGGTCACTAGGAGCACTGGTGTCGACACACATGACCGAATTCCGATGTGCAGCATGCAGAACACCCACCCATGCATGCAGTACTTGGTGTAAGTAACTCAAAAAATGCCAGAAGCACGAGATTTCCATCCAACCGCCAATGATGGCTGCAGCTCGACGGTTCCGATAGCACAGGGGGACTGCAGCAGTATGGTTCGACTGTGAGGGCTAAAGGTCGCAATAAACTGCGTCAACCTAACACGTGGGTTGGGGGAACCTCGTGCAACATATAAAACAGTCCCATTCATGAAAAAATTAAGTCACATCGTAATAATAAAGGCTCAACATAGACGCAAGTGCGCTGCGAGCACGATGTCGTATCGAACACCTAGTATAAAAACAATACATAATAGTTCCATAGTCTGTAATTGCGATATCAGTGTTGCTTCTGCGACAAGAACTTTAGTAAAAGCTGGAATGCGCGTCAAAGGGGAAAAATCCTATAAATACAAGGACCAAATTTAAAAAAAAGTTTTTACAATATGAAGTGCAGTACACTATTTACCAGCAGTGATAATTTGAAGACGCATTACACGACTTGTGGAAAGGATGTGTTCCTTTGTTTGTCACTAAACGTCATGTACGTAAACCAGTGGTCATACAAGAGACAACACTGCTACATATTGATGATTAGATATTTTAAAAAATGCAAAGGAAAATAGTTATAAACACATATCAACCAACACGTATTGTACACGCGACGAGCACTGTGCATCGCATCAGTCGTTGCTAGACAAGACCATGCGTCTGAAAACTGACGTGGTAGCCTTGGCTAGTACAGCAGAATAGCAAACGATTTTCCTCAAGTACATCCTCCGACCGAGCTACGCTACAGTACAGAAGCATGCGAATTCCACTACCAAATAACACATAATGTGCGAGCATCGAGCATTGTACGTCACATTAAACTAGAATAAAATACTATGACAGATTCGAGAAGGAGGGGGAGTGACAAGGTCGACACTGCTACATACCGACGCAAACCGATATAAAAAAAATAAAATGTAAAGGAAACTAGTTATAAGCACTTACCAACCAGCGTATAATGCACAAGTGTCGGGTGCCGTACGCTTCTATAGATGATGCTAGGCAAGACCAGACCACCCTGGTCAGTACAACAGAATAGCAAAATAATTCCTTATGAACCGATCGGAATGAAACCGTCAAATTTAGATTACAGCCAACACTCACAACCTGCATCACTAGTGGTGGAACGCCCACCCTGTCCGACATTGTGTTATCAACTAACTTCGCGAGAATCTGAAAGGTAGTCAGGTGGTCGACCGACAGTGAAGGCACTGTGCAGGTCTCATCGAGTCGAAGGGATGGTGCATACACTAGTCGAGAGTCGAGTCAGGCTGCAGGGTGGCAGACCAGCCGAGTCACTCATGAACTTCACTTTACGAGAGGAATTCAGTTATACAAGGCAAGGTAAAAAGTTATTTCGTTTCAAATACTATATACAGATACATATTTTTAAGGTTGTACAAAACCGTGCGAACACTCTGAGAAAACCCATTTGCCCCTGCTCGTAATATCAGGAACCATTATGTCTTACGACCTTACCTTGAACTTTGACCACTATTTCGGACGACATTACTCTAGTGATGAAGGGGGGAAAAAACCTATATTTTGTTTTTAAAACAGTCATGGGAACACTCTTGAGAAAATTTGTTTGCCTCTCTCACAACAGCAGGAAACATGTTAACGAGAAACCGTAACCTTAACCTTTAAAACATAGAAAATAGATTTGCCTCACTCACAGCAGGTACCATGACAACAAGCAACCATGATCTTGACCTTGGAAGACATC
>NQII01008760.1:0-11161 GCA_002778355.1 Clitarchus hookeri
TTTGAAGGAACCGAATGGTCTTAGGTTCGAGAACTAAGACATGTACTCCAAATCGCTCCAGCAACCGAAATACCAGCATCTGACATGTGTACTGCAGGCCATGGAAGGCCTGCGCTATTTCCCTTGCAGCGATAACGGAGCCATTATGCCACCAAGCGAAGCATTGCCAAACTCGGTGTTTATTTTCGACGATGTGGCATGTGAGAAACAAACTTGCATCGAAGAGTACTTTAGCATGGGGCAGCATGCGAACGTAGACTGTGTGTACTTGAGCCAAACACATTCGCGCAAGCCAAAACAGTTACTACATGATAATGTAGTTTGATTCATGTTGTTTCGCATGGATAATACGAATTTACTGCATGTGTATGACGAACATGTCAATATAGTTATGACTTCACAGAATTTAAGGATATGTGTTCTGTATACTGGAACAAGGAGTACGGCATATTGGTGATCGACAAGGATTCGCCAATACATAAGGGAAGGTACAGTCGTGGCTTTGATCAGTTTATAGTAAAACGCCGACCATGAGTCACAATACATTTCCCAGTTCGGACATGGTCTATGCTCCGATGATAATGATTTAAATTAGCTAATGGTAACTATATGCAATTTTTTTAACATGCAAACACAGGAAAACATTGAAGTTAAGTACAATAATAAAACAGTTAAAGGTAAGATAGCAGAGGAAAAAAAATTTTCAAGTATTATATGGGAAAGATAATCAAGAAAAGAAAAGAAAGAAAAAATCATTGGGGGGGNATAGGGAAAAAATATTTGAGACAAACAAAACCAGAGAATTTTGGAGGGACAAAAAACAGAAAAAAAAGAGTTTAAATTAAGTCAATACAGGAAAGAAAATTGTTGAAGTTCTGTAAGGGAAAGTAAGGAGGAAAAAGAAATAAGATGTTTAAAGTTCAGGTAGTAATAAAAAAGAAAAAAGTTTAAATACGGTATTAGGAAGGTGGTAAGGAAAAAAGGGAGGAAAAGGGGACAAAAAAATTGATATGGTGGGAAGTAAAAGATAAAAGGAAATGTAACTCATAAAAACAGACCATAACTGAATTAGGATAGGAAAATAATTGTAAAATCATAATATAGGAGACATCAATTTCATTTATAGGATAATTTTGTTTTACATACAATAAATATCTTAGTATACAAGTAAACACCTGGAAAAAATATGCAGAAAAAACTAAAAGGTAATGAGTATAGATTACTATAGATATTACTGAATTTAAAGTTAAATAACCATAGAGAAATTGTTAATAGAAAAATCATAGTAGAACTGGAAACAAAATGTAAATAAAAATGTATCAGTATTAGGTTACTTATTCTATGGTATTTTGATAGTGTTCATCAGTAAAATTGTTAAAGTTCCATGTGAGTCACATAACCTATAAATGAATCATAAAATGTATTTTTATGAAGATACATATGACACGCATCAGGCCATAGAAAGAATCGTAGATGTAAATTATGATCCAAAAAGAATGTTTTTGATGAGGTGGGTAGAGTGCTATGTATAGCTAGTATTACAGTTGTAAAATAAATTTTATATAACAAAAGACACACATTTGAGTGGTGATAAAACTAAATGTATTATAATTAGATGAATATAAATGTAATTGTTGATAGAAATAAGAATGATATGAAATATATCATAAGATTTATTAAGATAATGTAAAATTAACATATTAAAAACAAATACTTTTTTGTGGAAAACCGAAAGGTTTTGGCAATTGAAAGATTCATACAGACGATATTGTAGGTAAATGTTTCATTTTTAATTAATGGGCTATTGTAAAAATGTAATGTGGATATATAACAATTGTGAAATTTAAATTTGATTGAAAAAAACATATTGCAGCAGTTGTAAGAAATGAAAACTTATATTGATTTCTGTTTGTAACAAATTTATAACATTTGTTCCAAACCAATGGGAGGTTATGTAACATTGCAATTTTTAGGGATTATGTTTAATATTAGACATAGATATTTTAATTATATATGATTACAGAGTGCTTGCTTATGTTGTCACTTTCTTTAACATCATTTCCCAATTACATTTTATTATGAGTTAACAGTATAATTTTTGGTTATGTTTAATACTTTATTGACATAGAGATCATGTGTAAGTATTTTTCATTTGTTCCAAGACAGTATTCAGTAATAATATTATGTTTGTTATTTTTCATTTCGTTCCTAGAGGTTGGTCAGCATTAAATGTTTAATTAACAAAAGTACTAAATAAAATTATCCTCGTTTTCTCTCGTATCGCCATTGCTGATTGGCAGAGAGATGTGTCATGGTGAGACGGCAGCCAGTCGGAGGACATGAGACAGCATAAGTAAGGCAGTAGTAAAATATAACAAATTTTTTGACAGAATTTTTTTCACCTCGGTCAAAGATGGATGTGTGTTCGTCAAAATAAATTTTAATGATAAAATAAAGAAAAATATATGTGAATATTAATGTAATAATTGCGGTAAGATGTTTTTTAAAGCTTAATTGTTCATAATTGAAAATAAAGAAGATTAATTTTATTATATTTGAGAAGATTGATTAATAATTTGTTTAATGTACAGAAGAAGAAAACGGGTTTAATAAAAATAATCTGAAGTTGTTAATTGCTACTTTTTTTTTTTAATGAAATGTTATAAACTGCGCCCAAAGTGATAACTGTACATTTGTAATTTATATGAAATGTAAAATTTCTATTATTTTATTATCTGTTGGTTTATTAACGATCTCCAAGGTTTTGTTTTCAGCCAGTCAGAGGTTTTTTTTCAGCCAGCCAAGGTTTTGTTTTCAGTAAAATTTCTATTATTTTCTTATCTGTTGGTTCATTAACGATCTCCAAGGTTTTGTTTTGCATTAAAGTATTAATCTCTTCATTCATAGCTTTTTGCAATTTTCAGACTCTGAACTGTTCAACGCTTCTTCACAACTAATAACTATTGACGTATCACATAAGTTCACGTATACGACATATCATCAAATATCCTTGGCAATCTTCTTTCCCTTGATGGATTATCAATTTTACTTACCTCCTTAATCTCGACATTCTTTCCTTCATTATATTTTTCCTTTGTCTCATTACCACTTGTTTTGTTATTCTCCTGTTCATCATTAGCGAATATTATTACTGATTTTTCAACAAACTTCACATGACGACTAACAATGACTTTATAGTCCAGAAGCCAGCTCTGAATAGTGGTCGTAAAAGGCGGGGATTTTTTTAATATAGAAGTTAATGGGACTTACTAGCCTGGATCCATTTCTGCTAGTCTGCCGCCTCTAAGAGGGTGGGTTAAGATATGGCAGACGTTTGAAATTGCGAAAATTCGTCAAAATTGCAAGTATTTACGGAGAGCTGAAACTTGGAAAGGAACTACTACATGACACAAATATAACGAAAAACCATGTCTGCCACCCCATACCCGGTGGGAAGTACTGGCAAACGGCACTTGAAAAAGTGTACTTTTTGTGAAGAAAATGAAATTGTATGCGAACTTTTGACATTTTGGCCATTCAAACTAATCGACATGGAGAGACGAATAAAACTAGTCTGCCGGCGGTAGCCCAGTGGGAAGTACTGGCAGACGACACTTGAAAATTTGTACTTTTTGTACAGAAAATTTAACTTTTTGCGGACTTTTGAAATGTTGGTCATCGAAACAACTTGACATGGAAAGACAAATNATTGTACTTTTGTACAAAAAATTAAAGTATTTGCGAACTTTTAAAATTTTGGCCATTGAAACTACATGACATGGTGAGACAAATAAAACCTAGTCTGCCGGCAATAATCCGGTGGAAAGTACTGGCAGACGGAACTTGAAAATTTGTACTTTTTGTACAGAATTCTTAACTATTTGCGGGCTTTTGAAATTTGGGCCATGGAAACCACATGACATGAAGAGACAAATGAACATAGTCTGCCGGCACCAGTCCGGNAGCCATGGAAACTACATGACATGAAGAGACAAATGAACATAGTCTGCCGGCACCAGTCCGGTGGAAAGAACTGGCAGACGGTACTCGTGAATTGGCACTTCGTTCCCAAAATGAATCTAACATTATGTAATCGTCGCCAAATCCTTTTTTTTTTCAAACCCTTTCATAAAAACTAAGTAACTTCTTTACAGCTTTATTCAAACTAGCTTTATAACCTATATTTTCTCTTAAAGAATGTCGTCAGGAGGGGGGGGGCATTCTGAAGGCGCTGCTGTGGGAATTATTATACGTCCATCAATATTTCGAATTCCTGTAGATATCTTCTAAAACCTCTTCCCGGTTCTACTTCCTACTCTCTCAGCAAGGGAACAGACAAATTGATGGGCAACGTTCCAAAGGGTGGATAACACCAGGAAATAGATAGTAAGAACGGAATTATTAATTAGACTTTAATTTTCTATTACACCGTACAATTATAAGAATATAACAAAATGTTGACTCATTTATCATATAATATATCACAAATGTTTACTCTTAATGATGATAAAAATGTCTAAAACACAGTACTCTCTAATCTTCGTCGTCCTCGTCGCTGGTATCAGTCATTTCATCATCTTCATCTTCTGGTACCTGTTCCTCGATGACAAAGTCTTCCCAACGTTTCCGGAAGAGCAGAGCCCTCGTACCATTTGATGGCATAGGATCCATTCACTTAGACCCATCCAAACTCATCAGCCTTTAAGTTAGGAGGATCTGGCAGTTGTAAATTGGACCACACCAATGTAACGTATTTTGCCCTTAGTACATGCTGGCGGAAAATGCTTGCATGGAGGAAAATTTGTGCCGGCAATTCCTTTTGGTGGTTTAAGAAAGTTTATGTCACAATTTCTTTTGTAGGCGTCCATGAACAGTTGCAAGCACAATTCATCGATATCTTGAAATCCGCGACGGCTGTATAATTGGCAGACTAACTTTTCAATGGTACGAAATTCTGAAGTAGATAGTATTTGATTATTACTAAATATTGACAAAGTTTGCTTTGCGTCTTCTTGAGCTTGGACAATATTGAAAGGTTTATTTTTTCCAATGCGGAAGAATGATTATGTATAATCACTACTTGTAAGTGCGTGAAGGGAAGGAAGAGCTCTTCACATATCAGGACCCAAGGTGCCTACGATTTTTCTAATATCGATAAATCTGTGATCGTTTCTTGACACGACCCAGTTTCAAGCCAACTTTCACATTATCCTGTATATTCCGGATGTTTCCAATAACTATAATTAGCACATCTGTATCACAAGTTCTTATAACCACATTCGAAGCTTCTCTCAACATAGTCAAATGGTATACCATCCTAGAGTCAGCTTCTATGTGCCCACATTTCAAACTTTGTTCTTCAAGGACAGTAACTGCATCCTCAGTCAAAGAATAAAAAAAGTAGCAGGTCTCTTCTCTATTCACATAAAGTGCAAANGTAGCAGGTATCTTCTCTATTCACATAAAGTGCAAACTGCTTGAAACATTCGGCATAATTTTCTGAGGCCCATTAGTTCACGAGAAAATTTACCAGACTCTGCTTGAACTGGATGCTTCTTAAAGCTTTGATGAAATCTATTGGTCTGACTTGGATACATGGTAGGCAATGCTGGAGCCACCAGCGCTTCTTGAATCTCTTTCAAGGTCTTTAATGGACGGGGAAACATACCGATCAAAAATAAGGTGAATGCTGGCACATTTAGCAGCTCTGATCTTTTTTAAAATAGCCTTTGCGATGCACCCATATGCAGCAGGAAGGGTTTTACCCAACTGGTGCAATAAATGTAAACCGTCTACAATTATTACATCAGTGGTAGTAGGTGCTTCATAGGAAGTAAGCCCTTCCAAATATTTCAGCAGCACACTTTTTTGGGTCTTCAAATGTGTCCCGTCGTAGTGCCCCAAGGAAACTAGAACTGGTGTTAAAGGGAATCTCAACACAGACTGTAAATCGTTGTTGTTTTTTAGGGATACAGTAAGAAGAGGACAAATAAAATTTCTCTCCATCTTCAAGGTTTCAGTCTTTTCAGCTTTTTTGATTGTTAGTGTAGGGCGGTCAGCTACGAAGTTAAGAACCTTATTTCGCTGGATGGCCTTGTAGAATCTTGAAAAATCGCCAGAGCATTCTGCTCTAAATTTCAAATGCAGCTCTCGCCCTCTGACTGGAACTTCTTTCAAGAAAGTGGAGACATTTTGACTTGCTGACTTCCCTGTACACAAGTTGAACAACAATGTTGGTTCCAATTTTATATCAAATGGATTTAACATGACATCGAAGGCCTCAAGTATTTTAATGAAGTCGTCGTTGTCACGGATGATCCTGCCTTTTTTTAAATCCTTAGTAGTATTTTCTTTTTCAGTCATGCCTATTTCATCCAATAAATGACTAACAATCTCTGTCCTTTGGGAATGTCTGTAAGCCCACCCTTGCGTAGATGATATTGAATTAGTGGCAGAAATAATGCCACTAAGTTTATTGCCAGCATCCGCATTGATGGTTTGCTCAAACGTCAAGTCACCTGGTGTCCGCGAAAAGCTTTTATTCGTCCATTTTACCGAAAATAATCCGTCTTTTAGTTGTTGCGAAATGTGGTCATCGGTTGTCAATGCCTTTATGATGTTATCGGTAAATGGTAACAACCATCTGGAGTAGTTTTGATGTTTCATGATAAAAAAAAAGGTCACTTATTTCCAACAGGCTGTTTACAAATAGATCAATATCACCCATACGGACACTTCTATTGAAATTATTATACAAGTCTATGTACTGCACACAAATAATCCAAATCTGAGCCGTCAGACCGTGGTGGCCTTGTGCACTTTGTTGTTTTAACTGTAAATATTTCTCGATGTGGGATTCCAATTCTGAATAAAGTTCGAAATTTTCCATTGTTGACAATTGTTGCATCGTTGCTTCCATAACTAGTCTTGGAACATCATGGTTTTCGAAAACAACGCGATTTTCTACAGTTGATAAAAATGAGTCATTATGAAGTTTTTGGAGACTGAGAGCTAGCAATCGGTGAATCCTCTTGCAATGATTGTAATTTGTCCCACCGATGAATCCCAATACGGAGCCTGCTGCAAATATCCCAGACTCGTTGAGAATCTCAACGATACCCGAACCATCTATAAACTTCCCTAATGCTTTGAACATTGCCATCTCTATGTGGAATGAGCCTAGTCCATGTTATCAAACTGTGGTTGATTTTGATTTTGGATTTCCAGAGCCATTTTTGCAATATTTAGATCGTAAGTGCAAAATATTTTGCTTTGTCCACATTCGTCCATCATTTGTAAGGCCATTTTCAACGTATGTCATACAACAGCATATGAGGTGGGGGAAGAATTAATTTGTGGGAGGTAGGCGACAGTTTGTAACGGTGACTCATCTACAAACAGTTGTGAGTTGAAGCCAACCCACATTGGGCTTTCTGGTGTATGAATAAATTTCAGAGCCCAGNTGTAACGGTGACTCATCTACAAACAGTTGTGAGTTGAAGCCAACCCACATTGGTCTTTCTGGTGTATGAATAAATTTTAGAGCCCATAGTATGTCAAACAGTTTGAAATCTTTGAGTGGTGCGATTCGGGATTGAGGATATGTTAATACAGATACATTTGAAAGTTTGGTGTTCTTCATGAACGGTTCTATTTCAGAAATTACTTCTTCAAAAGATCACCGCCTTCTGATTCGAGCTTTATTGGCTTCACTTTCTTTTAGTTGTTGTTGTTCTTCATCTTGTAAAATGCCAGAAATAACTTCAACTTCCATTGCATCATCTGGTATCTTGTTCTGAAAAATGATTCCAACGGTGTCGTGAAGGGTATTTTTAGCAGTTAAAGTTTCTACAAACCGGTCGAAATTATTAAAGGCCACACTAGTAAATAAATTTGGCAACTTCTTGATTGGGTAGGAGATTATTGATGTTTCTTGATGAGCTGTATATGACAATTCTGTTTATATTTTCTTCAACTACATTGTAGCTCACTGAATGACCTAGCCTGTTTAAAATGTTGACTATTTTTTTACTGTCAGTGATGGTCTTGGTCACACTTCCAAACATCACCTGTTTCGATGGCTTAGTGCGTCCGTTCGTTGCTGTGAATATTATATCAAAACAAATTGAATTGGTGCGTCATTTCCGAGATAGGCTGTCTTTGCTCGTTGATGGGCCATAAATAACATCTCTGATAAAATTATTGAGTGCCGGAGGAATATTACATTCCCCTTTGTACAAATCGGAAAGTGTAACTTCCCTTGAAGGCAGACGATATTCATTGCCATTAATGATTTCCTTTCTCAGTAAATAGGCAGCCTCCCTCATGAGGGACTCATGTTTCATTTCCTTCAGTTTGCATTCAATCACTTTGGGAACAAAATTCATTGTATACTTGAAGAACATATGTTCATTTTTTTACTTATCAACAAGGAGAGTAGAAGGAAAACGTTCCAAAAGTTTTTGTTCAAGGTATTGTGGTCGTATCATAGTGGTTGTCGAAGTCGGTTCAAATGACTCGATTTTATCTTTAAATACTTTGTGTAACTCCTTCAAAGTAAACATTTTCTCCTTCCGCAGTATTTCTTCTTCTACGATATCAAATACAAATTTGAATCCCTCATGGTTCAATGAAGGTTGAGACATAACTAGCTGTGTTGGCTGAACAATGTTTTGTTTTCCTCTTGCTTTCGTAAGATACCTTTTCATGCAAATGTCGTGATATTGCACTTCTTTTGCCACGAAATCTCCTTGGTCAATTATTGTGAGTATCCTTCTGTCATAAAGTGCTGAGGCTGCCTCCATCACCGTCCTTTCAATAAGGTTTGTTGCTGAAAATAATTTATGTTCCTTTTGTGCGTACTTTTTTCTAACTTTACCACAGAACAAACATATTTTCTTTAAGACTCCTGATGAAGTGATTAGTCTTTCTCTTCTTGGCCGGGTTTCCCCTGACGGGCCAGGGACGGGGGTTAACCGTCTTGAAATGGGCAATTTCATCACAAGAGGCGGGACTTTATCATAATGTCGTTGTTTTACAGCAGTGAATTTTCTGTAGCATGCGCTATGATAGCCATTTTGTTCATCTACCTGAGTAGGAATATTAAAATCTGCATACTGCAAGTTGTTGTAGGAACGTGCTTTCAGAGTTGTCAGACATTTATTCAATGTCACGCCAGTGANGGTCAGTGAAATGTTTTATTTGTTCCTCAGGTTCGGTGTTCATGCAATGAATGGAGCACGCCCGTGGAGGACCTCCAGCATTTGCCATGATTTTTGTGATTAATTCAGTGTGTCTAAATCGTGATTTAAAATAAAGCAAATAATCCTTTACCAAACTCACATAAATTAATGGTTTGTCGTACATAATACCTAAACAAGTAACGCATGTACCTGACCCTAGAGTAGCCGCCATTCTGGAAAGCCTAGAAAAGGTGGGGGTTTTGTAGCGTTGGAAAAAGTTATGGAAAAGTCAGTGAATTTGTCACACGTCACACGACTGACATTCTGATCATTAGTCAGGGAAATCTCAAACTGCTGAGAATGTAGGCTACGTTACAATTATTGAGAATAGTATTTTGTTTCAGAGTTTAATATAGTATTAGTGCACACTTTTTCATTGTTCTCGTTCTCAGCAAATAGAATCGAATTTATTCCATTTGGAGAAATGTTCCCCTTTGCTTGAACACAGAAACACACTTTATTAATTCTTAAGTCAAGAATATTTATTTAATTTTTATACCAATAAAAATCAAGTGACTTCAAAATTCCAGATTGGGAACTACTTTGAATAAGTCCTGATATTGATAAGTACACTGCCATGTGAAATAAGAACGTCTCAACTCTAAAAACCAAACTTTTCAAAACTTCGCCTCAATGTTTTTCATAGAAACCTCGCTGTAGGTTCCCCGCAGTACAATCTAGCAACCCCATTATTGGAGGAACATCGATAGGAATTCACTCAACTCAACTATTTGAAAAAAAATCGCAAAATAGATAAATTTGCAATCAATTAATTCCACATAAGGCGTTTTTTGAAAATAGTGTTAACTTGTATCATTAACTTTTTTGGAATATTTTCAGAGCTGAAATGCCTCGACTCGCCCGTAAGGCGTTTTACCTTTCACACAAATCACTGTCCCTAAAAAGTNTGTGAATTTAAAAAACGCTGCAGAGTTTGCACAAGGGTACATTATTCAAGCGTAGAATTTTATAATGGATAGAACTATGGCTGCACTGGCAAGCGAAAATTTCCCATAGAGCTACACTCAGCTGATCAGGGTGGGCCGCTGTCTTGTCATTCTTACTCTGCAATCCTACAGAAACTACATTCCAAATTTTAGCTTGGTAGGATGGATAAGAGAAAAATGAGTTTCGTAGCTCACTCAGCTGATCAGGGTAGGGTGCCGCCTCATCATTATTACTCAGTAGTCCCACAGAGGTTCATTTCCAAATTTGAGCTTGGTAGGGTGGATGGGAGAGAAATAAGTTCGAAAATCTACATTTTTAACCCACAGTAACCCAGGGTGTGGTTGGATCGGGCTGCCGAAGTTGAGGGACCAACTAGGGTCCAAATGGAGACTGTGCGAAATTTCAGNCCAGGGTGTGGTTGGATCGGGCTGCCGAAGTTGAGGGACCAACTAGGGTCCAAATGGAGACTGTGCGAAATTTCAGATTTTTTAGACTTTTCTTTTGGGTAAAAATGGCCCAGACAGCGGACAGACAACCGATTAAATAGGTGTATTATTCAGAGAATAATAAACCAAAAGACCTCACGCTCAATCAGTGGTGTAAACATGTATAGGAAAAACGCTTAAATAATGGGCGGAATTACCCCCACTTCCGAAACGAATTTTGAAATTTTGACTTCACCATCGAAAAGAGCAAGTCGCAAATAGGGAGGATGGGGTGGTGGTATGTAAAAATCCCATTTTTTTAACATTGCAGTTGAGGCATTTTTATTTCACACGGCAGTGTCAGTTTCTGTTTGTACAGTGGTGTTTATACTTAGTTATTAAAAAAAAGTAAGAAAGAAAACATCTGATAGACTTACCTTGAGTAATGATGGAGCGTAATGTAATCAGTTCCATGCACGGCGAAACAAACGCGTCGCAATTATCGACTTGACTGAATTACGACTTGCTACAACTTCAGCCTCTCCC
>NQII01008760.1:11229-57515 GCA_002778355.1 Clitarchus hookeri
TGGCTAACGGAGTGAGGACGATTGAAGGCGGTAACGGCCTGTCTGTGCACAGATAACCAGTTACGGCGAGGTTATGTGAAGTCTTCCAGAGGCTGTATATATTATTCGCCCTGTGGTGAAGACCCGCGAACCGAATTGCACTCCCCCAGCTGAGGCCTTGACTTGGCACATCGGGCTGAGCTCGGGATGGCGGAGCTCCTGAGAAGGGACTTTCTGGCATCCTGGAGGAGTTGGGCTGTTCTGGGTGAAAACTCAGTGTGCATGTCTGAAAATTGTGGGTACCCAGTGTGAAATCCCCGGCTTCAGCCGTGCTGATCGCGGGTCGGACTCTGGGTGGCATTGGTTGGTCCTTCTGCTTAGAAGGAGATCTGGAGGTGGGTGTTTGCCTGGAGGGCTGGGCTTGGTGTGCTGGTAGTCGGTAGCAGCTGTCGTGGAACGCAAGCGTGTTGACTCACCCCAGGTCTGGTTTCAAAGGGTTGGTGCTCACTAACAAAAGGTCGATGGTCTGGTCCGCCTAGTAAGAGAACTCGTTTACGAAGCGGGTTCGTAGAGTGGGGATAGCATTCGGCCCCATTAAGGTGGCATGTGCAGATTCAACTCTGTATAATGCTGTTGACAGGTGAGGCGGAACCACCCTCGGGTGGAGAACATCCACCCACTGCGGTTGGAAAGGGCATAATCTCTTTCTATTGGTAGCATTAAACTGCTGCCAATTAGAGCTTTGAGCAAGCTCAAATAACTTGAATAGTTATGGAATTATGTTTGGAGGGGGAGTGCACACACATCTGACAGCCTGATGTGAATTCACAGCCTGAAGTGGCCTTTACGAAAGCCGAAAGTAATGGAAATCCTGAGGTGCACTCCCCAAAGCTGCTCTGAATTTGGTCTCCTGCTATACCCTAGGGCTCAGGTGCAGGAGGAGTAGCCTTGGTCAAAACCCGCGGCGTCTAGTTCGTTGAAATTCTGTACAGTGGTGTTTAGCTTAGTTATTAAATAAAGTAAGAAAGAAAACATCTGATAGACTTACCTTGAGTAATGATGGAGCGTAATGTAATCAGTTCCATGCACAGCGAAACGAACGCGTCGCAATTATCGACTTGACTGAACTACGGCTTGCTACAACTTCAGCCTCTCCCCTCTCCCTACTACCTGGGGGTACCGAGTGGAAAATTCCTCACCAACTCACGACAGGAAGAGAACACACCCTTTCCTTCTGTGTACACAGGTGGTCTTGAGGCTATTCTCTCTTAGTCACATTAATCTCAATTTCATCAGCAATGATGTCGGTAAAAATAGAATGTCAAACTTGTCAGTAAGCCTTTACTTTTGAAAATGTCAATTGACACGAAGTTATGCTTGTACCACAGCGAAAATTGCATCCACTAATTGAGCCAAGTAGTGGGGAGGAGGAGGGTGGAATAGGTGCTCTTCAAAACTGGGGGAGTGGAGGATTTGAGGTTACAACACTGCCCTAGATGTTTCTGAACGGCATTCTCGGAACAAAATGCTGAATTTCAAGTTCCGTCTGCCAGTACTTCCCACTGGGCTACCGCCGGCAGACTAGGCTTAATCGTCTCTCCATGTCGATTAGTTTCAATGGCCGAAATTTCAAAAGTCCACATACAGTTTCATTTTCTTCACAAAAAGTACACTTTTTCAAGTGCCGCCTGCCAGTGCTTCCCACCGGGTATGGGGTGGCAGACATGGTTTTTCGTTATATTCGTGTCATGTAGTACCTCCTATCCAAGTTTCAGCTCTCCGTAAATACTTGCAATTTTGACGAATTTTCGCATTTTCAAACGTCTGCCATATCTTAACCCACCCGCTTAGAGGCGGCAGACTAGCAGAAATGGATCCAGGCTAGTAAGTCCCATTAACTTCTATATTTAAAAAATCTCCGCCTTTTACGACCACTTTTCAGAGCTGGCTCCTGGACTATAACTATCTACCAATATTTTGTAGCAAATATTGGTGTATCCAATGGGTATACCCTAAACAACTTTTGGATTAAGCTTGGATTTTCTACTCTCTTCAGGAATTCTCTCAAAAATTGTACTTCCAAATATTGTGAGATTTAAAGCAGTTGGCTTCTTGTTGAAAAATGTATCATATGGTGTATCACTTGTTAATCTTTGCTTCAGATATCACTGGCGCGATCCGTGATAGCTCTGTTGTATCTTTCTGCAACACCCTTTATTTCGTGAGTGTTTGCTGGAACTGGTTTTAAATATATGCCTTCTTCATTCACGAAACTGTAAAAATCTTTGTTGATATATTCCCTTCCATTATCACAACGAATCTCTTTTATATTTTTGCCAGTCTGATTTTGTACCAATTTTTTTAGTGTACAAAGCATAGAAAAACTACTTTTGTGCTTGATACAATATGCCATAGCAATTCAAATATAGTCGTCAATAAATATTACGGAAAATCTTTCAGCTATATATCCATTAGCATTAATTGGATAATGGTCATCCGTGTATATAATTTTCAATATATAATTTGCCCTATATCTGTTATTTTCAATTTGCAAGTTAAGCATTTCATTTGTTAAGAAAATTTAGCATTGCATATAAATATTTTCAATTTTGTTAGGTAAACCATATAGTTTTTTATTTTCACACAATTCTTTTATGATATTGAAATTAGTATGATTAATAATTCTATGCAATTTTTCCTTATTTGACATCTGAGTGTCACTTGTGTATGCCTTTACATTATTTATGTTCCTACTTTGCCTGTCAGTTTGTCGCTACTAGGCCACCTGAGTTATACAGGATGATGGCTAGTAGGGTACTGAGTTACTTTACTTGGTGCAGACTAAGGGCACCTGTCGTTGTTGCGTATTCTCCGTTCATTAACACACAAGTCTTTTATTTGCCTGAAGGTAACATAGGTATTTATACACACACTGGCGAGACTGAGCCCCCCTACAAGTCGTAGGTATAAAGGGCTGATGGGCGGAATGCTATGTGTCAGGGGGAATGTTGCTAGAATGGAAACGTGTCTACTTATCTGTGACTGCTGCTTTTGGTGAGTTGTCTTCGTTGTTTGGTAGTTGACGTCTGGTGAGTGGGGTGGCCCTTTTATAGGCCCTCGGCTGGCTCTCGTTGGCATGCTGTAATCAGCTGGCTTCTTCCTTCGGCTTCGACTGACTTCTTACCACATCCCACTGGATGTGGTTGAAGTAGCTGGGTCAGCTTGGCTTCCCTTCTCGGAAGTTCGGGATTGGTTTTCCGGGACTTGTGATGTCTCTTCGATCTCAGCTGGCGTTCCTCGTCGGAGACCTCGCGTCCCCTCTCCTACGTCGACGTTTGCCACGACTCGTCTCGCGCTCCCAACTTCTCAGCCTCGGAAACTGCCACTACTTTTTCGGGAATGAACTCATAAGTTCTTGATACTTCTACTTGGTTTGTCCCGAAAATTTACACATACTGTCTCGACTGTTCCTGGTTTCTTTTCCCGGTGACATCACAATTGACTCACTGACTGACTGACTGATTCCCACTCGATCTCGCGCTTCGCGTCCCGGCTTGGTGATACTACTGTACTGTTCCCATCACACGACTGACTACTCTCGCGTCTCGAAATCGCTCCCGTCTGTCGCCTCTCGGCGCGGGTTACAACTGACTCTACGACTGACCCAGCCAGGATCCAAACCCGGCCTCGACTGACTCACCCGATTGCCGCTTCTCTGCGTGTGGTAAGACTGCCTGACTGATTCTCACTCACGCTGTGGTCNTTAACTCGTGTTCCGCTATATTCAAGTTACATTTGTCAGCAGATTCTCGCGAGAGAAACAGGGACTTCCACAGTTTCCTCGCGTGTTTTGTGTTTTGTCAGCGGCTTGTGTGCTGCCACTAAGGTCGAGGGAGGGTGCAGTTACTGTGGTGGGGATTCCTATGAAGCTGGGTCTGCACTAATTCTCGTCGGGACTTACCCTGGTTCCTTCGCCGTGTGGTTGCCTATCAACTATTTATCTTGTGTTGCACAAGGGTCATCCCCGAGCAATAATCTCGGGACTTATCCTGTTTTCTTCGGCTTCGGTGCTTCCCCGAGGATGAATCCCCGGACGTTTAGTTGTCAGCTACCTGCCCTGGCTAAGTATGACAGGGTGTGATAACAGTGCTATGCCTATCCTATATAGCGACATGCGTCAAGTTCAAACAATTTATTTTTCTTGAATGCAACAGCAATCAAATAATTTCTTTAGTCATAAATTTCAGTGTTAACATTATTGAATGATATCACAATTTTCTTACTGACAATGAGTGAAACCCTCAATAAATTTTGTTGCATATTTGGTACTTAATAAACACCATTAATTATAGTTTTGATTAGTGTTCCTTCAACATTGAAAATCATTAATATTACCAATTTTATCAGCTTTTAGAGAGAAGCCATCACCTACCTTAATTTCAGCAGAATCTTCTAAAGTTTTGTACTCACTGAAAGATTTATCATCGTTTATGATATGATTTGAACACTCACTATCCAACAACCAAGTGAATCTTTCACTGCTTACTTCACTGTTTTTTAATGAATTCAGTCTTGATATCTTAACATCTAAATTGAATGACTTAACATATGACTTGTTATTAAAGTTGAATTTTTTGCCCTTATATTGTTTCTGTTTCTAGAATATTTTCCTCTTCATGTCGTATTTTCTCTTTGATTATAATTGTGTTTCCTCCANTTATATTGTTTCTGTTTCTAGAATATTTTCCTCTTCATGTCGTATTTTCTCTTTGATTATAATTGTGTTTCCTCCAGTTTGCGTTCGGACAATTTCTTAGAATATGACCTGGGTGATTCCTAACATATTAAAAATTGTTTCCGTAAATAAATCGGTTTCGTGTTGTTCGTTGTTGTATATTTACATTCCTTGCTTTGTGTGAATTGAAAGTTTGTACATTATTTTCATCGTTACTTGATTCTCTTTTCTTATGTTCCAATAACAATTTTGACTTGACATATTCAACTGACTTTTCCTGTTCTGGTAATGCAGCAATAATATTTACAATGTGTGAGAAACTTTCTGGCAAAGATATATATATATATATATATATANATCTTTTACAGTTATTTAAGGAATTATTACTTCCAGTTGAGAGTTGTTAACACTGTTAACTATGTAATTTTTGGCTTTAGTTTCCATTTTAAACCTATATTTTTCAAGCATACCTTGCGGCTTAACATCGTAGCGGTTTTTCATTTCCAAAGACAATTTCTTTCCAAACTTCCATTTATCGTAGATTGTTCCATCAAATGTTTGAAAAATAAAGTCATGATTATTTTCCGTCATGTAGTTTAGTTTAAATTGTTTCTTTCTTGCACTGATCTCTGCTAACATGTTGGAATTCTCTCTTAAATTAGAGTTCTACATTCATAAATGCAGCTTTTGAATTCCATACTTATATTTATTAAATCACAATTTTTCGATTTCTTTTACTACATACAATATTCACAAATTAAAATATAAAATAAAACAAAATAGTAATATTTTTACAGAGAATGAATTCTCTTAGTACAGAAATCACTATTTTAAAATCTTCTGTGTTTCTTTTCTAATTATTTCGAATTTGCCAACATGAAAGCTATAATATTATCCATACAATTTACAGCGCCGGGAACGTAAGCGTGATTTTTTGCGACCTTGCTGAAGTTCATTCACTGTTACGTCACACTTTTTTTAAGCCCTGCTAAATTTCTGTTTTTGATTACCGATTTCGTATCCCTCCGCTTCTCTTAAAAATAAACACTGCCATGTGTGCTCTACGTTAAAACTGTCAAATGCTTTGTTTACTGTTTCCAGCTGTTCAAAAANAAATAAACACTGCCATGTGTGCTCTACGTTAAAACTGTCAAATGCTTTGTTTACTGTTTCCAGCTGTTCAAAAATCGTGTCATGTTTCAAAAACGTTTACGCAGGTACAAATATTCACAATTTAGGCCTACAACCATACTTAGGTCAGTTTTATTACTTTATAACAATGTCTGTATGGAAATAGATATGCAGAATTTATTTATTTGTGATAGGAGAAAAANACTTAGGTCAGTTTTATTACTTTATAACAATGTCTGTATGGAAATAGATATGCAGAATTTATTTATTTGTGATAGGAGAAAAAGAGACATCACACCACTTTGAGAGAGACACGCACTTGGATACACACAACTGGGTATACACTTTGTTGAATAATAATAACAAATGATAAATATATTGTGTGTGATGTGTGTCATTAATGTGAGGGGTTTTGCATATACCACACAAATATAAACTGTAGTGTACGAAGTGAGAAGTGACACAAGATTCCCTCTTACGCATCAATAAAATTGTCTCCTCTCCAATCAACCTCCATAAACAAAATAATTCACTGGCACTTGCGGAGAACAATTCTGGTTAAATGAGAAGGAAACATTGTCTGAGCAGTGCCTGGGGTATAGTATGGTACTAGTTTGTACCATTGTCTAGTAAAACATTAAAAATATATCATCCATCAGTTTTAATATTGTGAAAGTTTATGAAAATTAAAATGTTCAACATGAAACACGTACTTGCAAATATTAAATTCCCCATAGTCTGCCAAGTACATATACAACCCTTGAATTCCCATTTAACGAATATAAGCACTGTTCATTCCACAATATAAACATAAATCATTTCAATGTTCCTCTGTTTTGAGCGCCTACCAGTGAGAATGAAACTCCTTTGCATCTCAGGGTACTCTAATGGGCAAAAAAGTCCTTCATTTTTCTGACGTTAAATTTAAATAAATAATTGCGTTGAATGGCTGTCCAGACCAATTAAAAATATGTCACTGTGAGGCAAGATGTTCAAAAGTCTTTAAAAGTGTTCCTGGTAAAGTAATTATACTTTTTTCCGGGTATGCCTTCCCTCGGCCATTATTACCAAAAAATACAAGGGACTAGGCTTATATCTCATCATATTATAATAATCCAGTAAATATTGGGCCTCTTATTCACCTGCACTCTGCTCTTTTATGCTTCACAACATATTTCACAACAATATCTAACTTTTTATTACACTTTATATCATAAAATAAAATTTTCGTTTAAGCAGCATCTTAGAGAGCAACTGGTCCAGATAAAGCCTAGTCCGAGAAGAAGGAAACTAGGCGGGCTAGCAAGTCGTTTCCCAGATTTTGGCGCAAATTCACGCATCCAATCACAGCCAGCATCCGCCTTGGAGCTTTCTGAGATGTGGATAATGCGAATACGTGAATGACGTTTACATGTCAAAATCATACAGTAGCTGCAGAAGTAACCAGTGTTTCTGTTTAGGTACACAGCGCGCGTCCTCGACGACACGCATGCACTCGTGACCCTAATAACTACACTTCTAAATAACAAACAGATATATACAAACAACTGTTCCCTAAAATAAATAGTTTTTAAGCATATTGTGTCCATTTTTCACTTCTTTGTTTGTAAACAAACTATTTTTATTTTTACCGCGACGTGTGTATAAACTTAACTTCTGCCAAAACCAAACTTTGAAAATGGCGCTAAAACGTATAAAAAAGGTGAACAAACAATACTTTCATACTATAACACGTAAATATTTACATTACATTTCAAAACATCGAAAAAAGCTTTAAAACCCTAAAAACAAAATATATACAAACATCATGAATCTGTAAAGATTCTTACCCTCTCCTTGGGACGTAAAATTAAATGTATTTAGACAAGTGGACTTTCCAACTGTTTATCTAAAAAATATGAACATGTATATGCACATAACATATACACTGAACGTACATAAAACGAAAATTGGCAATTAAATAAATCCTCCTGCTCTTTCGAATAATCATAAATTACTCAAACATAAACACTTCATAAGACACATAACATCACTTAAAATANTCCTCCTGCTCTTTCGAATAATCATAAATTACTCAAACATAAACACTTCATAAGACACATAACATCACTTAAAATAAATAGAATACCATTCCAAACACTTCATAACTCAAAATATGTACAACATTAGGAAAATACAACATATAACACTTTCCACACTCATTCCATTTCATTTTGTAATGTCCTGTTTATTTGAACTGCGCGCCTCTCCATCCGCGCTTCCTTGTCATTGCGCATCTGCTCCTGCGCAACTCCTACGTGATCTGCTGTGCCTCTCCGACACGTGGTGATGCCAGAAATTCAAACATTTGGTCGTTACTAGCATGGCGTGCGCTGGGCTCGTCTAGCGGAATCGGTCGGTGGAAATGGTGGTAATTAGGAGGTTAAATCCACCTCAACTGTAATTACTACACTGCCATCATCATCGCCGAGAGTCTTAAGATGAATATTGAGTGATTTAGATTTAGCCTGGGAAAATCATCCACAGCTGGGCTAAAAACCACTCGTAACTCAGCTCATCGAAGCGTCCATTAAGGCGTCCATTGAAGCTTGCCCCTGCTATAAGTCTATTTCATGTAAGTTGGCCAGATTCTGACAGTTCAAAGAAAGTAGCGCCAATGTTTACTTTTCGTTTATGTATCCTTTCGCCATCAGCTGGTGCGTCAAGTGNAGTAGCGCCAATGTTTACTTTTCGTTTATGTATCCTTTCGCCATCAGCTGGTGCGTCAAGTGAAGGCTGTATTTTTATCATCACACTGTCAGCTAATCCACTTGCCATTGTACTGTAATGCTAAATAAATGTTAACATATTTTAGACTGACATCTGTCTAAAAAAAAAAAATTGTTAGGTTATAAAAGTAAAAATATAAAACCTTGCAAATAATTAAATATGTGCTAACTCTTTTTTTTTCTAATTTGTCCGAGACAGTGAATTTGGGTTAACATTTGCGAGACGGTAGTTGTAGCTATTATCACACTTTGGACGTTACAGCTAATATATTCGAGTTGGAAATATGTGACATCGAATATCGTCAGAATTGCTTAAAAACTATTCACGCGTGCCCCACTTTCTTCGGAAACAAGGAAAAGAGTTTCCGGGAAAACAATGTGGCGTAAAATTTACGTAGACGAACGATTACCGGCCGAATAGAAATTACTAGTACTCAAAATCTCTGTATGCGAAATATATGTTACTTAAAAAATTATGCATAAATCACAAAAAATAGAACTATTGGTATCTGTTTGTAAATTTTTTATATATTGTACACGAAAACTGTTCTTTTTTGGCTGGTAATGCTTTGGAAAAAATTCTATAGATGGCGCGCACAGCATGTCAAGAGCGAGGTGTGAGCCACTCGCTTTGCTCAATAGATCGCGCCTTTTTGAAGTTAACTGTTCTTCTATCACTGGCTAGGAACGACACGAATTTAAAATACATTTCGTCAAAAAAAATTATTTAACAGTGTTATGCAATATTTTGTATGCTTTTGGAATTAATATCAGGCTCATATTGAAAGCATGGTTGGAGAGGGGTGATAAGACATGAAAATAGGTTTTGAAATTGCGTTTCATTTGGATACGGATCATTCTAATGTGTCTTTAATTTTGAACACCTATACATTTCTACTTTATCACTAAGTTTAGTTCCTAACACTGAAAACCGCTGTTTTATGACCACGTAAAATAAGATGTATTAATTAATCTAGAAACTCTCTCTCTCTTATCCGCGTATTTTCTGCTTGTCTGATGTGCATCGGCAGTGCACTCAGAATAGTCAACGTAATATAAATTTTAGTTCGTTCATGCATCAGCTGATACAGGGTTTTGTAAATGGCACGTTGTTTGTTTCGAATATGTCAAGTTACCACTCACTGACTGTCAAAATCTCGCCAACTTATATGAGACAGACAATAGCTACGAGTCTCAAACATATGCTCATCGCTTCACTCACTGGAAATAACTTCGAGAAGTGTTTAAAAAAGTGTTAATTACCAAAATATTACGTTTGTGGTTAAATTATTCACTGATCCACTCTTGTGTAAAGTGTTCACAGTAAAGTTTGTTACATAAAAGAATTTTCAAAATTTCAAGTGTTTATGTTAATTCGTTCACCTTTGAATCAATTTCAACGTTAATAGATTTCAACTGCAAAATCAGATGACAGAAAAGTGCAAACGAGTGTATGAAAAATTATTATGTTAATCATTATTAAAATACTAGCTGTGCCCGCGGCTAAGCTCGCGTGGACTACAGAGTTATTGTTTATGTTTTTTTTTTAATAAAGTTGAATTTTACTTAGTGTTAATCTTCTATACTCTATACACATTATAAAACTCAACATCTCGGTGAATTAAATGGTAAAAACACTTATTAGTATTTCTCTGTTATAGATAGATATATGCTAACGCGGAGTTATTTTAGGTCTTTTTCTTCTACACAATTATTTACTACATGGTACGGTTTAGACAGCGTATTGCAAGAGAGCGCACTGGCGGCAAACATTTTTCCTACTTGATTCACTATTATCGTTTGTAAATTTTTTGAGATATTTTCTCGCTACAAATAGTAGTTAATATCACCTTTCAGCCCTCCAACTATTTCTGTGCAAGAAATTACGCATATATGTTGCTCGGTTGTGACGTTGCGTTTTTATTCCGTTTGTTTACTTTTTCATTTTCCAATAAGAATTTCCCCGAAAGAATGAGATATTTTCTCCGGATAAAAAGTAGCCTATGTCACTTCCCGGCCCTCCAACTATCTCTGTGCAAAAAATTCCGTCGATCCGTTGCTCCGTTGTGACGTCGTCCCACACTAACAACTTACATTGACGCAGCATTGTACCCCAAGCGCTATTTTTACTAAAAAAAAATTTCCTACGGGAATTAGATATTTTTCGGAATAAAAAGTAGCCTATATCACTTCCCGGCCCTCCAATTATCTCTGTACAAAAATCACGTTGATCCGTTTATCCGTTGCGACGTGAGAGGACAAACAAACAAACAATTAAACAAACACACTTTCGCATTTATAATATTAGTTAGGATACATCAGATCAATAAGTTAGTAGTTAGGTAATGTAGGTTCTAAGACAGCGTCATGACAGGGATTCGGGATTCGACCTTGAGAAGCTTCGTAAGGAAATGACAAACTTCATGCGTTTGCATTCCTCTTCGGGGCGGCCATCTTGGCAGCCAGTGCCAAAATGTGCAAAAAATTGCAAAAATTTATTTTAAAAAATAAATTTTCAAAAATTATTTTTTTATAAAATAAATTTCAAAAATGTATTATTTAGAAATAACTTTTTGATTTAATTTGTCAAAACATTAATTTAACTTTTGAAAAGTCTCAACTTTTCAAAAGTTCCAAAAAATTATTTTTTCCCGAACATTNGTAGCGCCAATGTTTACTTTTCGTTTATGTATCCTTTCGCCATCAGCTGGTGCGTCAAGTGGAAGCTGTATTTTTATCATCACACTGTCAGCTAATCCACTTGCCATTGTACTGTAATGCTAAATAAATGTTAACATCTTTTAGACTGTCATATGTCTAAAAAAAAAATAATTGTTAGGTTATAAAAGTAAAAATATAAAAACTTGCAAATAATTAAATATTTGCTAACTCTTTTTTCTTTTTTTTTNTAACTCTTTTTTTTTCTAATTTGTCCGAGACAGTGAATTTGGGTTAACATTTGCGAGACGGTAGTTGTAGCTATTATCACACTTTGGACGTTACAGCTAATATATTCGAGTTGGAAATATGTGGCATCGAATAACGTCAGAATTGCTTAAAAACTATTCACGCGTGCCCCACTTTCTTCGGAAACAAGGAAAAGAGTTTCCGGGAAAACAATATGGCGTAAAATTTACGTATACGAACGATTACCGGCCGAATAGAAATTACTAGTACTCAAAATCTCTGTACGCGAAATATATGTTACTTAAAAAAGTATGCAGAAATCACAAAAAATAGAACTATTGGTATCTGTTTGTAAATTTTTTATATATTGCACACAAAAACTGTTCTTTTCTGGCTGGTAATGCTTTGGAAAAAATGCTATAGATGGCGCGCACAGCATGTCAAGAGCGAGGTGTGAGCCACTCGCTTTGCTCAATAGATCGCGCCTTTTTGAAGTTAACTGTTCTTCTATCACTGGCTAGGAACGACACGAATTTAAAATACATTTCGTCAAAAAAAATTATTTAACAGAGTTATGCAATATTTTTGTATGCTTTTGGAATTAATATCAGGCTCATATTGAAAGCATGGTTGGAGAGGGGTGATAAGACATGAAAATAGGTTTTTAAATTGCGTTTCATTTGGATACGGATCGTTCTAATGTGTCTTTAATTTTGAACACCTATACATTTCTACTTTATCACTAAGTTTAGTTCCTAACACTAAAAACCGCAGTTTTATGACCACGTAAAATAAGATGTATTAATTAATATAGGAACTCTCTCTTATCCGCGTATTTTCTGCTTGTCTGATGTGCATCGGTAGTGCACTCAGAATAGCCAACGTAATATTAATTTTAGTTCGTTCATGCATCAGCTGATACAGGGTTTTGTAAATGGCACGTTGTTTGTTTCGAATATGTCAAGTTACCACTCACTGACTGTCAAAATCTCGCCAACTTATATGAGACAGACAATAGCTACGAGTCTCAAACATATGCTCATCGCTTCACTCACTGGAAATAACTTCGAGAAGTGTTTAAAAAAGTGTTAATTGCCAAAATATTACGTTTTTGGTTAAATTATTCACTCATCCACTCTTGTGTAAAGTTTTCACAGTAAAGTTTGCTACATAAAAGAATTTTCAAAATTTCAAGTGTTTATGTTAATTCGTTCACTTTTGAATCAATTTCAAAGTTAATAGATTTCAACTGCAAAATCAGATGGCAGACAAGTGCAAACGAGTGTATGAAAAATTATTATGTTAATCATTATTAAAATACTAGCTGTGCCCGCGGCTCAGCTCGCGTGGACTAAAGAGTTATTGTTTAGGTTATTTTTAAAATAAAGTTGAATTTTACTTAGTGTTAATCTTCTATACTCTATACACATTATAAAACTCAACATCTCGGTGAATTAAATGGTAAAAACACTTATTAGTATTTCTCTGTTATAGATAGATATATGCCAACGCGGAGTTATTTTAGGTATTTTTCTTCTATACAATTATTTACTACATGGTACGGTTTAGACAGCGTATTGCAAGAGAGCGCACTGGTGGCAAACATTTTTCCTACTTGATTCACTATTATCGTTTGTAAATTTTTTGAGATATTTTCTCGCTACAAATAGTAGTTAATATCACCTTTCAGCCCTCCAACTATTTCTGTGCAAGAAATTACGTATATCTGTTGCTCGGTTGTGACGTTGCATTATTATTCCGTTTGTTTACTTTTTCATTTTCCAATAAGAATTTCCCCGAAAGAATGAGATATTTTCTCCGGATAAAAAGTAGCCTATGTCACTTCCCGGCCCTCCAACTATCTCTGTGCAAAAAATTCCGTCGATCCGTTGCTCCATTGCGACGTCGTCCCACACTAACAACTTACATTGACGCAGCATTGTACCCCAAGCGCTATTTTTACTAAAAAAAAATTTCCTACGGGAAAGAGATATTTTTCGGAATAAAAAGCAGCCTATATCACTTCCCGGCCCTCCAATTATCTCTGTACAAAAATCACGTTGATCCGTTGCTCCGTTGCGACGTGAGAGGACAAACAAAGAAACAAACAAACAATTAAACAAACACACTTTCACATTTATAATATTAGTTATGATACATCAGATCAATAAGTTCCTCGTTCCACCACCTTGCTGTCTCTTCGTTTCTTCAGTGTTGAACTCACTTCTTTCTTGACCTAACTTAGGTTGGGTAAGATCAATTTCCTTTTTGAAAATTTTTAAATACAGGTACAAAGTACGCATGATGCGTGTTTCATGTTTGTGTAGTGTTATGTAGATCTAATCTAGTGTATATTCTCAATTACAAGTCAATAATACATCAGAATTATATAAGATACATCCAAATTAAAAACCGTCATAACTTCTTACATTAGAACAACGATGAAAACTACCATAGTAACAGTGTTTAAAATGTCTAATTTTACATCAATGTTTAAAATAGGTGCCTCATGTCGACGTAAAGAATGTAAACAAGCTCTCCAGTGCAACCAACATATCAACCGGACAACTGCAACGACGTCTACTCCAATTTCTTCTGGAAATCAACCAGTACTACAGCCAATGGCGTATTCAGCACATCAACAAGCATATTAACGGGTGATCCTAACTAACAAATACAAAGTAAGATTTATTTTTGCAGTACCAGGTGAAGGGAAAAATATATTACACACACGCGGTAAGTTCATTACATTAGTGCTCCCTTCATCTGCTTATTAGCTTCAGTGCGGGTAGATCGTGGTTATTCAACTGTTAGCCTAGTTTCATTCTCCCTTAAAATTTCCTCATAGGTTAAAGTAATGCATATGTACATACACTGCTGAGAATACATTTGAGCTTCTGTTAGAGTGAAACACAGGCTAAATCTCACGTGCATCAAGTAATGTTACGTGGGCGGCATTTCATAGGGTTAATCAAACATTATTCTGGCATGTAAAATACTTAATGTGGTCACAAAACACTTAGAGCGCTTAAATAAGCATGTATAACACATCTGATTCTGCCTCATGGCATCACATGGTATGCTCTCATAGCAGTACAATACATCAATAACACATAGCGGCCCTTAAATCAATAACTTAACCTATACACATAATAACACTTTACATAACACATTGTGACCTCAATAAATACTCGTATTTGGATACAACACACATCATTCATGCCCTCATAGTAGATCTCTTGCCATACTTAATTTGAGCTATGACCTTACACGTGGTTTCTTGTCTTTCCCATACCTTTAAGCTTGTACAACAGGCTCTTTTGTACAACTTCAGTGCAGTAATATTAAAATGGCCAATAAATGCTTTGGTTATGTGATATCTTACACCATAACAAATGTCTTTAATACACTAAACAATTTCATAAGGCCCTTGATATAAATAAAAAACTTGCGTGNTCGGCTTAGGGATTCTCTCCCATGGCTGACACCTTGGCATCGGCCTAGGGATTCTGCAGGCGGCCATCTTGGCAGCCAGCGACGTCGTCGGCTCAATTCCTCTTCGGGCGGTCATCTTGGCAGCCAGCGGCATCTCCNAGTGGCATCTTCCGCAACCAACTTGGCGTTGCTCTAGGGATTCTCCCATGGCTTACACCTTGGCGTCGGCCTAGGGATTCGAAAATGGCCGCCAGGGAATGTTCGGGAAAAATAATTTTTGGAACTTTTGAAAAGTTGAGACTTTTCAAAAAAAATTGTAACTTTTGAAAAGTTGAGACTTTTCAAAAGTTAAATTAATGTTTTGGCATATTAAATCAAAAAGTTATTTCTAAATAATAAATTTTTGAAATTTATTTTATAAAAAAATAATTTTTGAAAATTTATTTTTTTTAATAAATTTTTGCAATTTTTTGCACATTTTGGCAAATTTGCACATTTTGGCACTGGCTGCCAAGATGGCCGCCCCCGAAGTGGAATGCAAACGCATGAAGTTTGTCATTTCCTTACCAAGCTTCTCAAGGTCGAATCCCGAATACCTGTCATGGCGCTGTCTTAGAACCTACATTACCTAACTACTTAAGTTCCTCGTTCCACCACCTTGCTCTCTCTTTGTTTCTTCAGTGTTGAACTCACTTCTTTCTTGACCTAACTTAGGTTGGGTAAGATCAATTTCCTTTTTGAAAATTTTTTAATACAGGTACAAAGTACGCAAGAAACGCATGATGCGTGTTTCATGTTTGTGTAGTGTTATGTATATCTAGTGTATATTCTCAATTACAAGTCAATAATACATCAGAATTATATAAGATACATCCAAATTAAAAAACGTCATAACTTCTTACATTAGAACAACAATGAAAACTACCATAGTAACAGTGTTTAAAATGTCTAATTTCACATCAATGTTTAAAATAGGTGCCTCGTGTCGACGTGAAGAATGTAAACAAGTTCTCCAGTGCAACCAACATATCAACTCGACAACTGCAACGACGTCTACTCCAATTTCTTCTGGAAATCAACCAGTACTACAGCCAATAGCGTATTCAGCACATCAGCAAGCATATTAACGGGTGATCCTAACTAACAAATACAAAGTAAGATTTCTTTTTGCAGTACCAGGTGAAGGGAAAAATATATCACACACACACGGTAAGTTCATTACATTAGTGCTCCCTTCATCTGCTTATTAGCTTCAGTGCGGGTAGATCGTGGTTATTCAACTGTTAGCCTAGTTTCATTCTCCCTTAAAATTTCCTCATAGGTTAAAGTAATGCATATGTACATACACTGCTGAGAATACATTTGAGCTTCTGTTAGAGTGAAACACAGGCTAAATCTCACGTGCATCAAGTAATGTTACGTGGGCGGCATTTCATAGGGTTAATCATACATTCTTCTGGCATGTAAAATACTTAATGTGGTCCCAAAACACTTAGAGCGCTTAAATAAGCATGTATAACACATCTGATTCTGCCTCATGGCATCACATGGTATGCTCTCATAGCAGTACAATACATCAATAACACATAGCGGCCCTTAAATCAATAACTTAACCTATGCACATAATAACACTTTACATAACACATTGTGACCTCAATAAATACTCGTATTTGGATACAACACACATAATTCATGCCCTCATAGTAGATCTCTTGCCATACTTAATTTGAGCTATGACCTTACACGTGGTTTCTTGTCTTTCCCATACCTTTAAGCTTGTACAACAGGCTCTTGGTACAACTTCAGTGCAGTAATATTAAAATGGCCAATAAATTCTTTGGTTATGTGATCTCTTACACCATAACAAATGTCTTTAATACACTAAACAATTTCATAAGGCCCTTGATATAAATAAAAAACTTGCGTGNTCTTACACCATAACAAATGTCTTTAATACACTAAACAATTTCATAAGGCCCTTGATATAAATAAAAAACTTGCGTGTAACATTTTTCCATAACTGGCTAATAGGATTAGTCTTCACTAGCACAAGTGTTCCCATTTCTAACTTGTTTACTTTGGATGGTTTAAATTTTCCTTTCCTTTTCTGAGCTGTAGAGTCGTGCATTCACAAAGTCTTTCGCCTCTCTCTGAGGCTCTGCTTTATCAACCCTTCCGTCTGGCACTTCAGGTAGTCTAGGTAGGATTGTTACATTCAGCTGTTCCGAACGTTGGCATGTGAGTGCTTCATTTCTTTTGTACCAAATGTATCCACCCTTCCTCCTTCTGTCCTGATATGCACCTCAAAAACATTATAAAAATGTATATAATTTAACATTACCTTCGTTTGACAACTCGTTCTCTACGACACTACACTCATTCATGTCATTAGATGCATGAACCTTAGAGCCAGTACGAATCCGAGTAATACAGCATATGTAGTACTAGATGTCTAGGAGCAACAATTTTCCAAATCGATTAAAATGAAACTGACAAAATCAGATTAAAGCCAATGCTTGCAACCCAGAACAAGGCAATTTATAAGTAAACCAGTAAACAAGTAAACAATATTTTTAAAACTTAAGTATCGAGTAAGGAAGTATCGCAACACATACATTTCAACTATGTATGTACTCACTCTGCTATAAGTCGTCCTAAAACATAAAGAGAAGAGGTTTACCTTAATTAAAAAACTGTCGTCGCTGTATCATACACACTCACACAGAAGAGCTGGAGATCGTGAAAACAGCTCCTAGTTTTCAATGCGAACTCAACAGAAGCTCAGACTGTGACTTCCGTGGACGGTATACATTACCGACCAAGAAAGCAACTCATAATTTAGAATTATTTTAATTACATCCCTCTTGACAAAACATTCATGTGAACTTCAGAAAGATAAACATACGTATTTTCACATATTAAATAACTTATGTACCTTGGTGGTATTGGAGATAGTGAACCTACCTTGAGAATAAGGCATCGCGTGTTGAATCCTCTAGAGAGCCCAATAATTTCATGAGAAAAAAATATTATAAGATACATAATTAAAATAGTCTGCTATGCTTAATGCCGTATAAGCATAGTTGTCTGCTACTTTCGATCCATTGGAATTATAGCCACTAAATACATATCATATTTAATACTCTTCACCTCAATCGAGGCGATGTAGTCCATGTGTGCATTAAGGNTATAGCCACTAAATACATATCATATTTAATACTCTTCACCTCAATCGAGGCGATGTAGTCCATGTGTGCATTAAGGCTTCTTATAAGTACAGTTCCTTCATTTGTGCAACTGTACATCTTAAATATCGGAGAAAAACTGATCATAGGATCATACGCCATGTTAAGAAACGTAAGTAATGGTCACTTTAACTCAACTTCCTTTTATAAGCAGATTATTTTTCTTCCTACCAGGAAAATACTGTGTTCCCTTCGCTTCACCATATGCATTTAAACAACGATAATGTGGTATTTTAATATCTGCAGCAAAAAAAAATATTATATGATTATTTATAAAAGTATTCATTTTCTTGCATTACAATATATGTTCAGTCTACATGTCGGTAATATGCAAGACACTTCTTCATGTACTGTGAGGGCATCGGAGGAGGAGAATCTTTAGCGGAAATCAGGACCCCACCAATTCGGAAACTGTTGCTGTGAATACTCAGGAATTTATACGCACTGGTACATATAAACGATTGACAGGAAAAAAGTTATTTTACTTGTCGGTGAGAATAAAAGCGTAACTATATCTTGTAAATAAAACACAATATTAAATGTTACATATCAAATTTATTTTAACAATTTTTTATTAGCAATATCAGTTTTGCAGTGGTGCACCCGAAGATTTTCAAGGAAAAGCAACCCAGCCTGTCCAGAAGAATAAGTGTACGCAACCACTGGAAGCTATATGTGGATTAACACCGACCTGCCCGAAAATCGTTCATATTTCCAGTTGCATGTGTAATCAGGATTTATCGGGTGTTGTCTGCATCACATTGTAGCTTAGCACACCGAGCTACGATGATATAATGGTTCCGCCTCAAGGTAATCAATGAGATTTACCTCAAGGCTTCGCACCTCGAGGCGGGCTTCTCCGGCATACCGGAGCGTGTGTAAGGACCTTCCCTAGCGAGTAGCGCCGCCGAGGACCTCTTCTCGGACGTGTCGTAGAGCCAACGCAGGGGATAACTGAGAGTGGACGCTTCTGGAAGATGAATTCGCGAGCTGAAGGAGAACGCAGAGCGCACGTCCTGGTGAACAGAGGACACTCCCGCCAACCGAGGCAATAAACAGCCCTGCGATATTGGGCTGTCAGCCCCTGGCGACAGTAAAATATACTTTTGCCGCCTGGGGATATGGGATTTCCTCCCCCACCCCCCTGTTACGATTCACCCAACCCCCTTGCCATTCATTTGCCTGCACTCTCAGATCCATTTCACCTCGTACATTGTCTCACGCTCTTCTCTTCTTGCCTCCCGCGCCACCTAGCATTACAAGCTATGTGGAAAAATATGTGACGAATTTTTCCGTACTCGGGGCCCGCAAAGCTTCGGCGATTCTGAGTGAGCTAGACATATGAAAGCACCGCTCTTCACTGCGAGCGTCCAAGAAACGTAATTTAGAATGTTAATTTTATGACGGTGAAACTACGCTTAACTATCTCACGTTTTTCTTATGATTTTTGCGTGAATGTTACCGTTGTTCTCTATCATGAAAATACTTTATAATGAACTGTGAACGATATTTATATTGGCTNAATACTTTATAATGAACTGTGAACGATATTTATATTGGCTGCAGAAGCAGTGCGTTACACATGTAAAAATAAATAGAGTTAAACTAAACCGAAAATCCGAATGATGGAAATTTACATGCTGAGGCACAGTGAGATTTGAATAATTAAATGGATGGAAAAAATTGATAGGCACATTAGCATTTTTTTAACGTGTTTTAAAATCTTTACGGGATAAAAGTCTGTGTTGCAAGTGAACCATGNGATAGGCACATTAGCATTTTTTTAACGTGTTTTAAAATCTTTACGGGATAAAAGTCTGTGTTGCAAGTGAACCATGTTTATTTTTAAACTAGCTAAAAAATTTGGATATAACTTTGCTTGACTACACAAACACGCATTAAGCAAGAAGTTATCAAAATAACTAATGAGTCTACTTTCCTTTACATGGATGGAAATAATTTTGATGATGTTATTCACAAGTTAGATGGTAGGTGGATCTTGACATCTCATTGATAGCGATATCAATAGAGATGCAACCAGAACCAAACTCAATACTAGTGAGACAATTACAAATACACACGTTCCTTACCTGGGACTAGAACACAGAAAGCCTCTAACTATAATCTGGCATACAACAGTAGCTATAAAAGGCCGGTTCTTGCACATCTGGCCCTGGCAGGGGACGAGGGACGAGCTGTGGCATCGCACGCGGGAGCCGATGGCGTCATCACGGATGTTTTCTGCTCTTGAGCTGAGGCTTTCGTCGCTGATTGGCTACGCGATGCTCTCAAAATGCTCTCGTCTCTGATTGGCTGCGTGAGGCATTCGTAATATTATGTGTTTGAAAATTTTGAAAAAAAAAAATTTGAAAATTTTTTTATTTTAAATTTTTTCAAAAAATTTATTTTGTTTCAAAATTATTATTTTAAAATCATTTTTCAGTAAATAGTTTTAATCACTTCCCTACTTATGCTCTTCCATGCAAGAGGATTTCCTCCGAGCCTTCCCTGACGTCCCGACTGATCCATACTTCATGCTCTTCCATGCTAGGACGGATTTCTCCGAATCTTCCTAAATCCCTGATTTTGTTAACTACCACATAATTATGTTTTTAAAAAAATTTCAAAATTTTGAAAAATATTTTTCTTACATTATCTGTTAATTTTTTTATTTTATCTTTAAAATTTATTTAAAGTCAGAAAGTCGACGTAACGTTCAAAGTTTCGTTTGTAAGTTAATGTGCAAATGACGTCACACGAAGCTCTCGTACTGGCAGCATTGAAGTTCGGTGCCAGCTGCTTACTTATTTCAGCTAGCATAACGTCAAATATTCGTTTTTTTTATTTAAATTTCATATAGCTCTCGAAGGAAAGCTAACAGTCTATAGGATGCTGACATGTATAAAGATAAAGGAATCTAGATATGTAATATTACATAGATAAAAAAAACCAAATACTTTTAAATTATTATTTTTTTTAAACAATTTTATACATTTTTGTTTTTAAATAAAATAATATATTGGATCTGAAATCTGCAAGCGACGCTACGTGACTTCCAGACTGCTTCTAATGGTGACGAAAAATACCTATCGACGCTGCATGAAACTCCTGTCTGGTTGGCTCACGTCCGGTGTTCGACGCTTCTGCAAAGTGATTTATTCCCACGATGGGGATTCCCCAAAAACATTCTAACAGACAATAAGAGGCAATTTGTAGGCTGATAGTGGTGACAATGGTGTAAAAAATTACATGTGACATCACTAAGTGCACTGGTGTACCACCCACACACCAACCCCACAGAAAGATGCAATCAGAAGCTCATGATGTATGTTTGACATCGTTTGCGATGTCCCACAATGCCTGGGTTTCTTTTGTGGTGAAATCTTTATGTTGTTGGGGGAAGGAAGGGAACTTAATGTGACAAAAACTTGAAACCGGTAAAACAATTAGATATCATGTCCGTAATTTTGCAAGTAGGAAAGGGGGAGAGGTTTATGCCACACAAAAGGACAATATATGGTTGTAGTCAGGTGTCGCGGGAATGGCTACCAGTAATTCACCATACAAGTTTTCGACATATGATGGTGCTTGGCCTTTTGATGGGCCAATAGCTGCATTGTGAAGGAGCGGTAAAAAAAAATTTAGGGTGTAGGGAAAATGTGTGGGTTACCCGACAATTGCCAATCATCACCGGCTGACTATGACATGATGGTAGAGCTGAGACTATGGTGGTTGATCCCAGAGTCGTGAGGCCGATCACCCAAACATATACTTATCCCCAAAGTGGCATTTGAGACTGACTAGCTCCCTAACACGTACTTGTGCTACCTTCTAAGCCTATTACAGGCTGACCTGCACACCTTAAAACCAGTAATAAAGTTACATCACAACTTATGTCTCACTACCCAANAAGCCTATTACAGGCTGACCTGCACACCTTAAAACCAGTAATAAAGTTACATCACAACTTATGTCTCACTACCCAATTAAGGATATGGTGGAATGGCAGGTTTCTGGGGTCCCGTTCCTCTAAATGCACAAAGGCAACACTGGAAAAAAATATACGCTGGCAGATTGTACTCACACACATATTTTAATTTCTGTGTTAATTCATTATACTAGCACATGCAAAATAACAAGGTAAGCGGGCCCTGTTCTTAAGCCCGACAGGTAGGCTACTTAGCCTATGAAGTGGTCTTTCGACCACACAAGCATTAAGTTAAATTCTGAATTTAAGCTTCGCCAGGCAATGCAATTTCTGGGTAAGTTGAGGCGGCATCTCTAGGCACGAAAGACAAAAGGTTCCGAAAATTAAATACTATTGAACATTAAGTCAAGTTTTGACTGGTGGCTGGCAGCAGTGCGCGACCGAGTGCCTTCACAGTGTGCCAAAACTATGCAAATANTAAGTCAAGTTTTGACTGGTGGCTGGCAGCAGTGCGCGACCGAGTGCCTTCACAGTGTGCCAAAACTATGCAAATCACACAAATCACCCTTTAATTAACAATAAATATGATTTCGACATGCACTGCGAATAAAAAAAAGGCAATTTTAAACACAGAACACTTGCAAATAAATTCAAAATACAAAATTGAACTGCAGAAGTAAAACTTTTTTCACATGTTAAAGTTTGAATAAAACCCTGAAAATGCTGACCAATTTGCTAGGGGTGTTCCTCGTGTAAAATGCATGTCCTTATGTTTATTATATAACTTTTTTAGTAATTTAAAATCGTGCCCTGCAAAATTAGTTGTAAAACTTTTAATGCACATTCACTGAGTGCGGAGGAATTTTCCATGCCTCCCCAACCATAGCTACATGCTGAGGAAGTGAAAAGGTGAACAGACACTGTCACTGCTTTCACTGCACTGCATTCGTTCTCGGCACTCGCCAGGCTATGCTGAGGGTGCTGAAGTTCGTGATGCAGTTGGTGCAGCTGGGGAAGCACTGCAGGAAAGACAGTCTAGGGATAGGCAGAGCACCATCCTCCATCAATTCTTAAGGAATTGATGCAGGAACTTGCAATAAGCATGTACTGTTTACTTTATGTCCTAACCTAACCTCTTATAACACAACTATATATAAGCCAAGCATATTTCAAAGCAAATATTTTCTTGCAGAGAAGCTTCCTTTTGTGAGCAAAGATAGTCATAAACATGAACACTCAGATGCACTTTTAATATTTTATACTGACATTACTGTAAATAACAGTGTCTAGCCAATACCGACAGCTCTATTCGTATTGGTCGCTGACTCATAGGCTTCAGATAACTTTATTTATAAATACATATGCATATAAATGTAAGATAACACATAACTATAACTCATTTTTAGGTCTTCTGTACATGTCATAACACATAATTTTGTCGCCATTCTTAGGGCGGTGCCGGCCATCAAAGCAGAACGGACAGCAGCCGATGAGGGTCCAAAAGGGGAGGTGGGGTGTGTCGATGTGGAAAAACGTTAGATGGGTGCCACCCAGCTATACTCTGGCTGAGACAGGAGAGCACGAGGTCGCAGGGCGGGTTTCCGGCATGGATGTTCCACATTTTGGTGGCTAGATGCCGATTTGCATGACCTGACATGCATAGCATCGGAGGACCTACCTGCTACACACTCCGCTATTACTGAGGCTATGGAGCACGCCACAAACCTCACACTACTGAACGGCGATGTCCAACTCACACACGCACACAAAATAATGTAGACGACTCCAGACATGTCAGTTATCCAGTACCTTTTATTCAGCAGATGATACATGGAGACACATGGTACGACATACACGAGCACTGCACTGTTAATGCTGCGTAAAATACATGGACATGATCACACTGGTCACAAAATACTTAAAACAGAAATTAATGAAGCGTGTATGGCACGTGGTTAAAGCAACTTTGAAATGGCAAACTGTGTGCAGTTCACACACCGGTGCATGGAGATGACCGTGTCCAAAAAAATTTTAATTCAAGCACCCTTGTACCAGAGAAGTACAAGGGAGAGCTGGGTGAGGTGTGGGGGTGAAAATGAAACGGTTCTAGAACAATTAAGCTATTGAAAACTAACTCATTTGTGGCAAGAGTTTAGATCCTCCCACGTGCACATCCTCCCACATGCACATCCTCCGCCAGCTGTGTCCCATAATTAACTGGATGAGGCCGGATGCTGTGGCTAGCCACTAGCTGCCACATGCAGTCGTTAATGGCGAAAAATAAACTTATGACCTACAACGATACAAAGCTCAACAAAGAAAATTACCAAATTTAAATGTTTACAAGATTTTTACTAAGTTGAAAGCAATACAATAAAATTTATCTACTAAAATTGGGACAGTTGCAATTTAAATTTTTCGTAATTTTATAAACATAAACAAGCTGTTCATAAAAGCATTTCTCTCGTAAAATAAAACATAAATACGTGTACCCTTTTCAAAATAAACTGATATTAATTTTACGTTAATATTAAAGGGGTCGTACCCTCGCTGGAATAATCATGCATCCGAAGTGACAGCCGCTACACCAGCGTTAGTCCAGGGTCTGGTCAACTTTTTTAAATGCTAAAAATCAAATTTCAAGCAATGTGTCTCGTTCAATGTTCGTAAATTCTCTTTTGAATTAACTTACGTTCTGATGTCCTCAACAATCCCGAATGCGTTGGTAAAACATACCTGGATGTTATGTCGCACTATATCACAGCCCCGTGCTCCCGAGCGAAATGACCATTTCCCCGACACACACTAATTGCACTTTAAATTAACACAAGACCGTTGGTTTAGTTCGTATATGGGTCATATGGTGGCCACGCGGTCGAGAAGGATGCTAATTTGGCTCTGGTGGTAGTCACAATCTTCTAGACCTCTTGGCCTCCAACTCGTCGAGAGCTGCAAGGTGTTGTTGGCTGATGCCAATGCATCTGTATTCCTTATGCGCACTAGTGCCATACTCATGTGTTGGGGAGCATGTCACATTAACTCTCGGGAACATGAGGAGGTACGATGACAAACGCCCCCCTCCAGATAGACTGAACCTGACCGCGACTGCCGTCGGCTGCTCTGGTGGTGGTCGTCTGCTGCAGCGCCATCTCTGTTCTCGTTCTGGACTGGAGGTACCCTCGTAGTCAGCTGGGCCTGTCGGCACGCAGGCGGAATCGTGGCTGTAGTAGTGAGATCCTGCTGCTTTCCACCCACTACCTGGACCTGCTCTGCATTAGCTGGGTCGGGTCCTGGATACTCGTTTGTGCCACAGGGCGCTGGAGCTGAGCCTGCGCACGATAGTGGACCGATATGCTTATGCAGGTGCTGCTCTGCCTGGTCGCTACGCCATGCTGTGCAATGCAGTGCTCTTTCTGGGGCCAGTGGGATCTCTGACACCTCACCGCGTCTCAGCTGTTTGAGAATGCTGTTTGTCTGCAATAATCTTGCGCCGCCTGAGCTAATAGTCCTGATTTCCCTCTTTGCTCTCCTCTGTGCAGGAACTCCAGCATCGTTCACATGGTTGTTTTCTCAATTTATAGGAGTTATTGTCAGCTCTGTTTGTCAACTTCCAGCGCCTGTACAGTGTTGTTTCTGTAGGCATGAAACGTTGTGGAGCACATCTGATTTGCTGCGCACGCCCAGCTTGTGTCGGCTACGGTGTACTCGCTGTTCCTCCGGCCTCAGCCTGTTGGCCATCTCCTCCCCGCAGCACTCGGCATGCCGCTCTCCATCTCGGTCGCCAGGGTGTTTCCCGGGTGGCTCCTCTACGCGGATGCGGAAAGTGACATCTTGCAGGGACGTATCGGGTTCCCAGTAGCCTCGTGTAGGGTACTCTGTGTTCTCCACCAGGTCCTCATATAGCTCCTCCACTAATGGACTTCCGTCCCCCTCGATTCAGACGTTAAGCTTTGGAGGGAACAACCAATCGAACACTCGGTCAACGTCCGTCTGTGGAGTGCTGAGAAGTGCTTGCTTTTCCACTTCTGGATTTCGTCAAGACATCAGTAGGGCAGTCTCCGGTGTCAGCAGATCACTGTCCTCTGCAGTTGTAGGCTTGTGCGAGTTGATTTGCACCTTCCTAAGATCGTCGTGGTGCACCTTGATCTGTCAGCCGTTCTTCTTTTGTATAATGTATGTAGATTGCTCCAGTTTGTGTCGTACTGTGTACCTATGGCGCGGACCACCTAGGAACCAGGCCAGCGCAGAAGTTCTTGGCATACACTATGTCCCGAGTTTTAAGTCTGACAGGACCCCTATTGATCGTCGGCGTGATATTCGGGAGGTAGTGTTCTTGGTGCCATCTGGCCACTTCGTGTTGCTGTTCTCTACTTCTGGGTAGCGTCTCTTGCTTCATCTGTAACTCCCTAGGGCAGCGGTTGTCTCTCCAGTGACGGTGTTCACCCTCTGGCATAAACAAAACAGTGTATCTGCAAGCTTGGTGTCCCACTGTGTGTAGTTTTCCCCCCTCTCGTAGCCTCAGTTGTACCTTGAGCTCCTGATTGCATATTTCTGTGGGGTTGGTGTGTGGGTGGTACACCAGTGTACTTAGTGATGTCACATTAAATTTTTTACACCATTGTCGCCACTATCGGCCTAAAAATTGCCTCTTGTTGTCTGTTAGAATGTTTTTGGGGAATCCCCATCGGGGGAATAAATCACTTTGCAGAACCGTACGGATGTTCGACGTGCATGCTTGACTAACAGAGTATGTCTCGACCCACCTAGTAAACATGTCCGTCACCACTACTCTGAAAACTTTGTCACGAGGTGTTGGGGGGTATGGCCCCATAATTTTCAAGGCGATGTCCTGGAATGGCTGCGTGGGCGACATGGGATCTGTTCTACTCTGTCACTTCTGCGTGTCTTCTTAGTAAAACCCTCATGACACACTTTTATGTACTGCCAGGTATATGTGGCTATATCGTGCCAGTGGTAGTGTTCCCCACATGACGCTGCGTCTGCTCTGCCCCTGGGTAACCTGCTAAGGCATGGCCATGCACATACCGAAACACTAATTCTCTAGTCTCTGGCGACACATACATTCTCCACGTGTCCGTCCCTGGCCTACGAGCTTAGGTGGCATCATCTAGCACTCGCATGTTTTCCTTCACCTGTCGCACACTATTGTCTCAAAATCTATGCAGTAGGCATAGTTTGCTGCACTTCGTGTACTCTGCAGTCTACCTCCACCCAGGTATTCGGTGCTAAGTCCTGTGAGCTATTGTGTATTGTTGTATTGGCTACTTTGATCGACATCGTTGGTGTCATGGTTCCTGATGGTGATGGTGGAAACATTTTTTTCGCAATCGGCATCATCGTACAACTTTTCTGCCTCGTCGGGATCCCATGATAGTATGTCTGGTAGTTCGTTGCTTTTCCAGGTACATGTTCCACCACGAAATCAAAAGACTGTAAGGGAAGGGCCCATTGCACTAGTTTTCCACGCCTTCCCTGCATATTGCCCAACTAGGTTATGCACTTTTCGGTATTCAGAGTGATTTTTTGGCCCACTTAGAGGGGGCGGTATTTGAATAATGCCCACACCACTGCCAGACACTTCCATTCGTTACTATGATAACACCTTTCTGTTTCTCCAAACTTCGCACTCCCATATGCTATGATCAATGTGTTGCCATTCTCATCAAACTGGTACAGTACTGCCCCTCGCCCTGTATGCTAGCATCGGTATGTATGTACACTCGGTGGGCTGGGTTAAGGCATGACAACACATGGCACTGTTGGAACTAGGTTTTTAGATCTTCGAATGCTTGTTACACTTCCAGCATCCAGCTCTATTTCTACTTAGGTGACAGAAGGTCAGTCAACGGGGCCATGATTTGCGCGAAGTGTGAAATGTATGTTCTGAGCCAGTTGGTGCGAAATGAACTTCTGCAACTGATTTCACGTAGTTGGCGGATCGGCTTTGGCAATCTTATGTAAGTGATTTGGGTGAGCATAGTTCCCTTCTCTGCACACTACATGCTCCAGAAAATCTACAGCTAGCTGTCCTATATGGCACTTAGCAAGTGAATCTACGAGTTGATGTGTGGCATGTCAGTAGGTTTTGTAGTTTTTATCAAAAAAAAATTTTACAGTGAGCATTTTTATTCAAAAACTGTAAATAGTACTGACTATTGCTGTATATGTTGGCCTCTTCTATTCAAATACCTAATCGAAAAAAAACCACCGAGTTATGTTAAGTAGTTCAGATTCGGTTCTCATTCCAGCTATTCGTACAATGTGCGAACTTTCCATGACCCTTAGCTGAGTTCACATGACTTCAAATATGCCACTCACTTAACAAAAAAAATTTAAAGGGGTAATGTTAGAGAAAATAAACTGAATTCATATTTTGATAATAGTTGAATAAGCATATTTATTCTGATAATGTTCTAACCCACATGCAACTTATAACCTTTCTGAACCAATTAAGATAAAAAATTAATATGAATTTAACTGCAAAATTGTACAATATCTAGAAAAAAATTTTAAATAAGTGTCCTTCCAAAATAAAGTAAGTTTCTTTAAATTTTCGACAAAACTTGGCTCTGCTAGCTACAGTCGCCTTTTGCAATGGACTTCTGGCTCATGGTGAGAAAATCTTCATGCAATTCATTGCTAAATTGTCCAAATCGTAAAGAATGAACAAAGAATATTCAAATTAGTCCGACCGAGAAAAAGATGTCACGTCACTAGTAAAAGTATGGTGTCATAACACTCCTGATGTCATGGTGCTGGTGTCTATGTCAAATAGCATCAAATTTAACACCAAAATTCTAATATAGCAGGCAGGCCCTCCATCCTCTGTTCAAAGTGACAGGGCCTAACATTTTTCTAGGAGCAAAATAATATACCTGCTGTACAATGGCACCAGGTATTTTACAATTTAAAATATCGGCGATATGAGCGACATCCGTGACAATTAAGTCATCCCACCAGAAGGCATGCTTGTGACACGAACTCGCAGAACCTGCCTAATACAACAAAATTAAAAAAACCACTTCTGGTAGTCCCTCGACTACCTACACAACTATCGAAGAGAAAAAGATTTAACTCATACTAAACTGCCACAAATAAAAGATAAATAATTATTAATCGCAAAAAAATTTACAATTCCAGTAAATACTAATATTAATTACAATAACGAATATAATTTAAGTAATAAAATTATATTGTAAGGTAAGCCCTTAAGTAAGATTTATTCTACTCAGGTTGGGAAGTGCAATGCTTTTAGTTTGACAACTAAACATTTTCGACACTATGTAAGCACTAGTGTCACATGTGTACGGAATTGTCTCTATTTTCTACATTAAAATACCACATCATTCCATTGATCATAAATAAAATAATTTCGTAACTAATTAAAATTTTCCTTTGTTAATATTCACATAACTTAACATGTTAATTATAAGATACCTCTTTGAAACACTGTAAACCTAGCTGCGGAAATTTTCCCTATGCTAAAATCTCTCATAAGAAAACTCGTTTTTTTCGTAACCTGAATAGAAGTAACCTTACCTAAAGCGATGGGTGGATTACTAGGAGTGTCTGCTGCTAAGGGCCGTGGTACACTCTTTTCTCCATGTAATGTTACCTGAGTGGTCGGGATAGTAATGCGGAGGTCGTCCGGCGACTATGTTAAGAAAAGTCAGAATATTACACAATATTCCTATTTCAAATATAATGGGCGCCAGCTCACTGGGTGAGCACGAAGTCACAGTTCTCAGGATCATGGACCGAACGACCATGTGGCTGTATCCCCTGACACACACGGTACAAATTTACAGGCAAACGTAATATATAGCCGGGGTATTCAGGCTCCCCAGCACACCTTAGCATTGCCTTTTACTCACAAGGCCTACCAGCAGCTGTTACTTTACAAAAAGGCCAAGAATGTTGCGAAAACTTACAATAGTAATTAAACCCCCGGGGTCGGTAAATTGAGCTGACGGAGTGGTGCTGCGAACGCGGGGAAGACTGTTGGTAAACTAAATAAAAGTTCCAGTAAATTACATTAACCTATTGTAGTTAAGTGTTCAGAACAAAGTATGAAAGTCCGCTGCGATGCAAAGCACGTGCAGCACCTAAGACCCATGGAATCAACCTGCCGGAGGTGGCGCGGGTGAACCACGTCCTCGCCGAGAGCTCGTGCCATCCCGCTAGGTATCTTAGTTTACTGACCTCATTACATAAACACATAAAACATACAGACAATAGGACCCCTCAACATTCAGGATGGACATCCCTTAGCTTGAGGAGAGTTCAGAGTTCTTTCTTAAGTACTAATTTAAATACAAAACAAGATTATGTGGTGCCTTGCAGAGAACATGGAAAATTTAGGTCTGTTAAGTTTTGGGGCACTCTACAACCGGAACGATCAGGTTGAAAGAAAGACTAATTATTTCCCACATCACTAATTGGCTTGATTAGGCACACAATTGCACTCAGAAAATTATATAGAACACTTCAAATACCCTAGTCTTGGTACTCTACACCTCATTAAATATGGATGTGGTCTGCATTTATTATGCAATTACTTCGCAATCCCCTAAGGGCGAATTTCTTGAACATTTGCCCATGGGCGATAAATTCTAATGCTATTTAATACACATTCTAACTCTTGATTCTTACCCTAATTACACAGATCATTCTAGGGACGCCACAGGCACTCTGTTGGATCACTCGGTATCGGGTCATGACCCATTCCCAAGTGAACGATGCGGACATGCATCGAGACGCACGTGTGTGTTCCGCGGGCCGCACTGGTGCAGCAACTGTGGGCCGATGACGTGATGACAGTGTTCGTGCCAGATCACGCAGGAGTGCTCCACATCACATGTACAACCGATGCTGCCACGGAAGAGAGATTAATTCAAATATCTTTGGCCATTATGTTTGNGTGCTCCACATCACATGTACAACCGATGCTGCCACGGAAGAGAGATTAATTCCAATATCTTTGGCCATTATGTTTGGGAGTCGGAAAGGAAAGATAAATCCACCATATTTAGTTCTTTGATGTGTTCGTCTCTAACTGCCATCATTGACTGTTCGGATTTTTGGGCTAGGCACCATCAGTGCGACGTCGTTTTTATGTTTGTGAATATCTCTTTTCAGTAGGCCTCACTAGGAAAATTGAATGTTTGTATGGGCCGTATTTAGAGAAGAATCTGGTAACCAATACCGCTAAGAACGAAGAGAAATCGTCACTAGATGTATTATTTCCTATACTCAGTCACATTAAGTGTTAGTCTGCCTCAATTTACTATTTTTTGAAACATAGTCGCCGATTGATGACAGATTTAAAGAGTTTTATTTCGTATATGGGTGAATATACACATATTCCTTCCATTATAATGTATTTATGGAACTCGAAACCTAGAAATATGACTTTTTTTTTTNGGGTGAATATACACATATTCCTTCCATTATAATGTATTTATGGAACTCGAAACCTAGAAATATGACTTTTTTTTTCAGTTTTTAGAGAGTAGCCTTCCTTGAAGATAATTTGTATATCTTAATTATTACTACCAGTTATGTTGTAGCGACTAGATAGCGCTAAATAAAAAATTATACTTTCTAATATAGACCTTCATTGTTCCCACTTAAACATTATATAAACATAAATATATTAATTGGCAAAATATCTCATACTTTTCTGAATGTCTCTCGTGACAGTTCGTATGCGATAGAGGACAGCCAGCCCTCGTCGGAGAAGGATGCACCTTTTCAGAACTCTGGAGAGACGACGTGTGATAGTTTTTATTATAACTATATCTAGTAATGAGAGTAGTGACACAAACTTGTCCCTGCGACACAAAAGTAACAGAGCCTAGGTTATGTGGCTTTCAATTATGTAATACACTAATTTTTTTGCATATCGCTTTACAGTGACTTAGCGAGAAATAGAGATGTGCATCACAAACACGAAATGTGATTTATTCACAGATACGAAATTGTAACAACCACAGTAATTGAGTCATGGAGCATAATATCTGTGATTGGCAGAGTAAATATTCGTTCTAGTGGCGGCTAATTTTACTAACAGATACTAAAATCCGTGGTTATAAATTCCATCTTGCTCAGTGAATGACTGCAGAACACAAAGAAAAACCGCTGAAAATTGGTGTCTTGGAGTATTCGTAGCAGGTATCGACCACAATTCACAATAGCAACTTTCGAGTCTGTAATTCTAGGACACTACTAGCGCTGGGGGTTAGAGTGGCATGTAATATAAGTTACACTAAACTGCGATTTCTACTGAACCACCAATTGCATCAAAGTTTCTGTCTTGGTCTGTGACTGCTACCAGGTCGCCATCAACATAGCACAGAATGTCCACCGGATATCCTAATTATATCCACAATATCTAAAAGGCATCTAAGTCCTACAGTGAAGCAGCTCTAATGTATCTTTGGATATCCAGTAGTAGATACCAGTTTGTACCATTTACTTATTATCCATTAGGTATTACAAAACCATCAATGGCCATTACTTAAGGTAAGTGGCTACATCTAAAGATGTATATAGGACATCCACTATATCTATATCTAATTTTGGAAATTGGGAGGATATTTGGATATATTTTGGTAGTCTTTGAATGTAACTTTGCTACTCTTGGATGTCCTTGGATAACCAAAATGTCCGAGAGTGACATCCGTTGGATATTCTTTGGATGTATATGTGCTATATAGACAATAGCACAATAGTTCTTTAGTTAGACAAAACTGCTATTGGTAATGAACCACCAATTGCAGCAGAGTTTCTGTCTTTTTCTGTGACTGCTACCAGGCCACCAATAGCAGAGCAGTTCTTTAGTTGTACTAAACTGCTATTGGTAATGAACCACCAATTGCAGCAAAGTTTCTGTCTTTTTCTGTGACTGCTACCAAGCCGCCAATAGCAGAGCAGTTCTCATACCTTTAACTAAGTAATGCTCGCTGCGGTCGATCGCAGAATGCGACTCGCTCTGACAGAGATGCAATGGTTAACAGCTGAACTAAACTGTGGCTACTTTCGCCCCACCGACAGAGAGGAGGTTATTTATTCCCGCCAAAAATAGATTTTATACAATTTGTGAAGATCAGTTTTGAGTTACCACAACCTTTGTTATTACTCAACGTATTTGTAGCTTTTGCATTGTAATATTACAGTGAAGTCTTCGACGAAAAGAATGAAAACGAGCGACAGATATGGATCTTTTACAGTGACTACTTCATCTTGACTTGTACTTAAAATATAAAATATAACGATATCTTAAGTCAAGTATAGAATGCACACGACATGTACACGACCTGTTCACTACAGTCATAAACCAATACCCTTGAAAACATTAGATCATATTCTAAGCACACTGCTTAAAGTTTCTGTGAAGTCAATCGTAAACCCATTCTTAAAATTGCAGATACTGAAAAATAGCAATCACATTTATAATACTGACTATACTACCCTACCAAAAGTTTACAATAGAAATCAACAGAAATTTCAGTGTTTTCTGTTTTGTGGAATTATCATTCTAATTTATATTTAGTGATTTATATTGTTTTCCATTGGTGGCTCAATAGTTTGTATTGCATTCTAGTGGTTTCTGTTGTATACAAATGTAGTGTACAGAGAACATTTCAGTGGTTTCTGTTCGTTCCTGTTGTCAGAAAAAAACTGGAAATATTATTTTTAATTGTTTTCTATTGTGGTACAACTTCTAATGGATTAGGTTGGTTTCTGTAAATTAATGTGTTGGTTTGTATTGTATTCTATTACTTTCCATTGGTTTATGTTGTGTTTTGTTTGTCTCTGTTGTGTTATGTTGGTTTTCTGTTGTGTTTTGTTGGTTTATGTTGTGATATATTGGTTTCTTGGAGTTTTGTTGGTTTATGTTGTGTATTGTTGGTTTATGTTGTGTTTCATTGGTTTGTGTTGTATTAAGTTGATTTATGTTGGTTTATGTTGTGATCTGTTGGTTTCTGTTGTGTTCTATTGGTCTCTGTTGTGATTTGTTGGTTTCTGTTGTATTTTATTGGTTTCTGTTGTGTTTTGTTGGTTTCGATTTTATTTTGTTGGTTTCTGTTGTATTTTGTTGGTTTATATTGTGTCATAGTCCTTTGGGTACTATTGTATTCAGATTGTTTAAATTTAATTACGCTGTGTTTTCTTGGTTTCTATTGTACTGCAGTCCGTTTGTTTATGTTTTATTCTAGTAGTTACCATTGGATTTTATTGTGCTGTAGCATGATTTTTTTGTTATATTTTAATGAATTTCATTGGTTTCTCTTGTGTTCCATTGGTGTCTGCTTTTTTTTTTAAATTCAATTGGATTCCATTGGTTTCTATTGTGCGAGTTTTTGTAGTATTTTGTATTCCGAATGTTTAATTAGAAATGTTGTGTTTTGCAAAATTCTATTGTGCTGTTGGCAGTTGGTATCGGTTGTATTGTAATGGTTTCCATTGGTTTGTGTTATGCTATTGTTAGCATTTTTTAAATCGTATTGTTTAAAGTGCTCTCTATTGTGTTTTGTTGGTTTTTATGGTGTTGTATCCGCTAATTTTTTTGCCTTGCCTATTATCTCCATTGGATTAATCTGAGTATTGTTAGATTATCTTGCATGTCCTTATGTTTCGATGGTTTTCTGTTGTATTCTGTTAGTTTTCGTTGTATTTCAAACTGTTGGTTTCTGAAAGATCACTAGGATTTCATCAGAAACTAAAATAGTTAAATTTAAACAAAGGAAAACTACAGAAACCAATAGAAATTACCGGGACTATATCAGAATACAGCAGAATTAAAAGCAACAGAAACATACCAAATACAACAGAAACATACAAAATACAACAGAAACCAATGGAAACCACAATAAATACAACAGAAAACCACAAAACACAAGAGAAACCAACATAAATTACTGGGACATCATAATACAACGGAATGAAATGCAACAGAAACCAACTAAGTACAACAGAAACTCATGGAAACCACTAAAAATAGGATAGAAAACTACAAAACACAACAGTAACCAATAGAAATCACTGGGATTACATCAGAATACAACAGGATGAAATGCAACATAAAGCAACTAAATAAAACAGAAACCAATGGCAACCACTTGAAATGCAACAGAAAACCACAAAACACAACAGAAACCAATATAAATTACTGTGAATACATCAGAATACAACAGAATGAGATGCAACAGAAACCAACAAAATGCAAACCCCTAGAAATACAACAGAAAACTACAAAACATGACAGATGCCAATATAAATTAGTGGGGCTACATCAGAATAAGTAAAACAAAATGAAATGAAACGGAAACCAATGGAAACCACTATTAATACAATATAAACCAATAACAAAAGAATGAAATGCAACAGAAACCAACAAATTACAGTAGAAACCAATGGAAACCACTAGAAGTACAACAGAAAACAACAAAACACAACAAAAACAATTATAAATTATTTGTAATACATCAGAATACAACAGAATGAAATGAAACCAACAAAATTCAACAGAAAACAATGTCTGCTACCAGTTCGGAAATTCTCCACTATAGTTCACTCTAAAAAATGTATTTTACTGTGATAAAAATCACTAACTATTTATGCTGTTATGTTGGTTATAAATAGAATTATGTTACAGTTTTTGAATAATTTAATATTCTAACAGATATTATTTTCTGTACACATTTAGAAATAAAAGTGCCAATACTTAAAAATTTAATTTTCAAATTGTTACCACAGTGTAAATCACAACACATCAGAAACCAACACAAAAATTCAGAAACCAATGAAAACCACTGGCAATAAAACAGAAACCAACAGGTTGTTATATGAACTGAAACCAACAAAGCACAACAGAAACCAATTTGAAACACTAGAATACAATAGAAACCAATAAACCACTACAGAAACTAATTAACTACAGCACAATAGAAACCAACAAAACACTAAATAAACCAGTATATAACAATAGTCTACAACAGAAACCAACTGGCTGCAGCACAACAGAAACCAACAAAACACAACATAAACCCTTATTGAAACCAATAGAATACAACAGGAACGAAATGGCCACAACACAATAAAATTCAACAAAACCCAACAGAAACAAATGGAAACCACTAGTAATGGAAACAAATGGAAACCACCAGTAACCAACTGGTCACAACACAATAGATACCAACAAAACACAACAGAAACTAATGTAAAACACTGGCATACAACAGAAACCAATTGGCTACATTACAATAGAAACCAACAAAACACAGCAGAAACCAATGTAAAACACTAGAATACAACAGAGTCCAACTGGCCCTAACACAATATAAAACAACAAAACATAACAGAAACCAATAAAAACCACTAGAATACAACAAAACCCAACAGACTATAGAGTAATAGAAACCATCATAACACTATAAAAACCAATGAAACCACTATGTTACAATAAGAAACAACAGACAGCGACCCAACAGAGCCGAATGGAAAGAAGCCAAATCCTACATTAAATACAACAGAAGTTACAACAGAAACCAACAGTCTAGGCATAGAAACCAACAAAAAAATTGTGTTGTGTTTTCTGTTGTAAATTATTGGTAGGGTTGTCATGGCCAAAATGAGGCCATGGCAGCCCAATCCTTTGCTGCCGCGATGCATGACTCTTTGCATGAATTCCTCCCCTTGTAGGCATATGGGGCCTAGCCCTGGGACGCACTTAACTCCTGTCCCTACTGCGGGCTCTCACCTAACAGTTTTATATTAGGTTATTTAAAAAAAAAACATGTTTCGAACTTAATTTTTAAATTTCTCGCATATTATTAAAAAAAAGTCAATTTGACGTAGAAAACTGTCAGTTTACTTGGATAATAGGTCTGAATGTTATGATATGTCGTTTCTCATTAGAGAGGGAACTAACAGATATTTACACTACAAAAAAATTACAACAGAAAACACAACAGATAATTTTTTTTTTTTTTCTATGTCTAAACTTTTGGTTTCTGTTGTAACTTCTGTTGTAATTAATATGAAATTCGGCCTCTTTCCAGAGGTTTCTGCTAGGTTACTCTCTGTTGTTTTTATTGTAAGCTAATGGTTTCCCTTGGTTTTTAATGTATTATGATGGTTTCAATTACACTATAGTCTGTTGAGTTTTGTTGTATTCTAGTGGTTTCCATTGGCTTTTTTTGAATTTTTGCTTTCTATTGTGCTGTAGCCTGTTGGTTTATGTTGTATTCTCGTGATTTGCATAGGTTTCTGTTGCGTTTTGTTGGTTTCTATTGTAATGTGGCCAGTTTGTTCCTGTTGATTTATATTGTATTTTGTTGATTTCATTTCATTCTGTTGTGTTCTATTGGTTTTTATTGTATTTCACCCTGTTGGTTTCTGATGGAATCCTGTTGTTCCACTTTCATTTCTGTTGTGTTTTGTGGTTTTCTGATGTATCTATAGTGGTGTCTATTGGTTTCTGTTGTATTTCATTGTTGCATTCTGATGTAGTCCCAGTAATTTCTATTAGTTTCTGTTGGGTTTGTGGTTTTCTGATGTATTTTTAGTTGTTTCCATTGATTTTTGTTGTAGTTTGTTGTTTTCTGGAACATTTTATTCTGTTGTATTCTGATGTAGTCCCAGTAATTTATATTGGTTTATGTTGGTTTTTTTTTCTAGTGGTTTCTGTTGTATTGTGTTGGTTTCTGGCACATATCATTCTGTTGTATTCTGATGTATTCCCAGTAATTTTTGTTAGTTTATGTTGTGTTTTCTTTGTTTTCTTTTGTATTTCTAGTTGTTTCTGTTGTATTTTATTGGTTTCTGTCACATTACGTTATGTTGCAGTCCCAGTAATTTATATTAGTTTCTGAGGTGTTTTGTGGTTTTCTGTTCTATTTCTAGTGGTTTCCAACGGTTTCTGTTTTTTATTGATTTTGGTCGCATTTCATTCTGTTGTATTCTGATGTAGTCCCAATGGTTTCTGTTGGTTTCTAATAAGTTTTGTGAATTTTTGTTGTATTTCTATTGGTTTCCATTTGTTTCTGGTGAATTTTATTGATTTCTGTATAATTTCATGTTGTTGTATTCTGATTTAGTCCCAGTAATTGCTATTGGATTCTGATGTTTCCATTGGTTTTTTCATTTCGTCCTCTTGGTTTCTGATGAAATCCTACACCAGTAACAACATGCACATTGGGTCTACAGTTGAAAATTAGTTGACAAGGTTGAAAATACATTGTGATAGAATCTATAAAGCGTATCTCATGTAGTTGGCCAGATTCTGACAGTTCAAAGAAAGTAGCGCCAATGTTTACTTTTTGTTTATGTATCCTTTCGCCATCAGCTGGTACGTCAAGTGGAGGCTGTATTTTTTATCAACATGCTGTCAGCTAATCCACTTGCCATTCCACTGAGATGACAAAAATCATGGAATAGCAATAGGCAAATAAACAGATGACAGTAAGTAGTTAGATAATGTATGTTCGAACACAGCATCTGGGCAGGGAGCCCAGGGGCCAGAAGCTTGGTAAGGAAATGACAAACCTCATGCATTTGCATTCCGCTTCACGTCTGCCATCTTGGCAGCCAGTGCCAAAATAAGCCTAAATTTGCAAAAAAAAATTCTAAAAATTAATTTTTAAACAATTATTTTTTTACAAAATTTATTTTCAAAAATTTATTTTCCAAAATTAACATTTTGGAAAGTTTAATTCAATATTTAAAAATATTGATTTAATATTTCAAAACATTGATTTAACTTTTCAAAAGTTCCAAAAAATTATTTTTTTCTCGGACATTCCCTGGCGACCATGTTTGTTCATGGAGGCTCCCTACGCCGACGCCAAGGGTCGGCCATGTTGGTTGTGGCTCCCGAAGACGACGCACCCAATGGTTATGCTCTGGCATTCAAGGGGGATGGCGGTGATGCAATGGGTAGAGCCCAACTTCACGCTCTTACATTCACGCACCGACGATGGCGGCTCCCAACAGAGAGCTTCGGGGACATCATGCTCGTGCATTCCAAAGGAAGGGTGCCGCAGTGATGCAATGGGTAGAGCGCAACTTCACGCTCTCGCATTCAGGCACCTATGGCTGCGTCTCTGTTGGGAGACGCAGCCAGAACATAGCTTCGGGACTTCATGCATTCAAGGGGTGCCGCGGTGAAGTAATGGGTAGAACACAACTTCACGCGCCCGCATTCCCAAAAGAGATGCCTTAGATGGCAAGTTAAATGTAACGCTCTAGCATGTCCAATTCAATGGGGCCGCAGTAGCATAGTGGATAGAGTGAATGTTAAAACATCATGCTCCTGCATTCTCAGTGCAGCAGCAGCTCCCAAGAGACACGCTAGCTATGCGCTAGAGCCTTGCATGTGTGTATTAACCTCCTGCGAGAGAGAGAGAGACAAAAATATTATACCCATATATATATACATATATATAAGTCCTACAATCACACACTCACCCTCCCCCTTCCCAGCAGCAGCAGCAGCATACTTACATACATGTGCGATCGCGCCCGCGTCACACACACATCCTGGCCTATCGACACTTACCTTATGTCATGTTGTCCTCCCAATTACCATCGACATGGCATAACCATGTAGATGGGTCCCGGGCTTGGAACCGGGCAGTAAACTATTCCTATGACACTACCAATATATTAAAAAATATATATTGGTAACATCCCAAATATAGTGTACAGGCTGGTTACAATGCTACAACCAGTGGAAAAGCGAGTGCTTTAGGCAATGGGAAAATAATTGTATATAAAACAAATTTAGAGAAGAGCACTACAGTGTGATACCAAGACTGTGCGAGGGTGGGACAAAAGATAGATGGAGTCACATGTGTGACAATTATCAGTATGGTGGATAAAGCCACACACACACATGCATGACAAAAAATAACAATAATATGAACAATCGGAATTGATAAAAGAAGTAGTATGGTGGAAACCACCACACATTAAAGTAACGTGACAAGACGACTGAAAATAAAAAAACAGAAGCTGTACAAAACAAAGCGTGAAACAAAACAAGCGTACCAAGGTGGTGATGAACATCTCGGTAGGACATCTGGGGGGGTTGGAACCAAGAGATAGATGGAGTCACAGATGTGACAATATGTATCACTAGCAGGAATATCTCGTGTGGAGAAAGTTGTAGTCACATAAGTGATAATATATATGTAGAGCTGTAGCATGAGGTTATCAAGAATGGATGACGTACAAAACGTACGACAAGCTCACGGCGGTTGACAAACATACACTTACATACGTAAAAAATTAGCATGTTATACAGCATGTTGTGAAAAACATGATTGTTTGTTTACCTGGCAAGGCAAGAACGGCTTGCATGTGCTCCAGTATACCTCCGAGAAAAAGAAAAACATGTACAGGACGTGCTTGTAACAGGCCTGGCAAGTAAGATGAGCGCTTGCATGCGCTCTAGCATGTTACCACCCAGTGTACCTGGCAAGGAGAAGACTGCAACCCTTGCAAGGGCTACAGTACACTGAATCAGACAGCGCGTAGGCCAATAAAAATAGTATACCTGGCAAGCCATCTGGTCTTGCACGAGCTCCAGTATACTGCAGGAAACAAACTGATAATCTACCTGACAATATTAGGAACGTACCTCTTGAACGCGTTATAGTAGACTACCAGGCAGCACGCCTGGCAAGCCTGCAACACACTTGCACGCGCTACAGCATGCTTATCGAGACATATGGCTACCAAAAAACCCCTCAGCAATATACCTGACAAGCGGAATACGAAGACGCCTGTAAGTTCTCCAGTACATGCTGGGAGAAATAACACTCTCTCCGAGACGACATAAGTACATAACTACATAGACCTGACCCAGAGCTGTTTTTCTTTTTTAGGGCTGATAACCATAGGGGGCGGTGTGAATGGCATCATCCAGGACTTTTTGCTTGTCGTCCATCCACGAAAGTGCTAGTTTGTTCGCGCGCTCGGTGTAAACTTCGTGATGGTGCGAACAAATACTACCAACCTGTATTCTCATGCAGCGCTGGGCCAAAAGAATGTGTCTATAATCGTCAAACGTTATCGTATTTTCAACTACGCACCTCTGTATCCACTTCGCGTGTTTCACCACCATATTTTGGCAACGGCACGCATACAGCTTTGCCCGCAACCCGAAAAACTCAAACATAGCGTTACCCATGCACTCATCCTTAAACTTCCCAATCACCCTGGAGTTGACTGGAGAATAGCAGGGATGAGTGGGAGGGTAGCCGCTAGTGTCGAACTCCGACATGAGCATCGGGTCAGAGAAGAGGTCGCTGTAAAAGTCAACACAGTCGAGCTCCACTATAAATGAATCTGTGTCCATATAGGAGAGACTGACACTGCTCCCATACCGCGCTCGCATGACGTCGTAGTAAAAGCGGTACATGAGTGTCTTTGACAGATCGAGTACGGCAAACCCAGTGTATATGGGCTTGTCAAATGTTACGCTCTCTTGGCATAATTTGACGAGGGACAACGACTCACCGTATATCGTCCTGCATTTGAATGCAGGTTTAGCAATCAATTTCTTCGCCCGAACCTCTCTACACACGAGTTCCATACNCGGTACATGAGTATCTTTGACAGGTCGAGTACGGCAAACCTAGCGTATATGGGCTTGTCAAATTTTATGCTCTCTTGGCATAATTTGACTAGGGACAACGACTCTCCATATATCGTTCTGCATTTGAATGCAGGTTTAGAAATTAATTTCTTCGCCCGAACTTCTCTACATACGAGTTCCATATGCTGTCGTTTGCGCTTATTTTCCATCAGTTTGCCGTACATTTGCGTTCGTGGCTGCCTGATGTTTCGTCGTATTCATGTCTATATACGGCTTTAGCCATGCCTTCTGCTGGAATTGAAGGACACGGTGAACAGCCTTCAGCCGCAACCCATGATCCAATGCTTGCTTCAGAGTACGGTAATGTACGATATAATGAAGCTTGCTCTCCAGGGTCGTCATGAGTTTAGCGTGTTTGGACCCGAGGGGGCGCTCGTTCACTGGCAAAAATGGAAGTTCCAAATGCGCTTCGTGAAGAGCGGAAGGGTATTCTACATCTACCTCCAGTATGTAGCCGACATATCCGTCGTCCGGCATGCTCATCACATCGATGTTCGTGGCGGTCAATTTGAACCTGACAAAAGGGAGGGGCAAAGACATTGCCCACCCATATAAATTATTGTCATCTACATACTGCAGGTAGGTAGATGGCTTGCTAGCATCATACGTCTCAGGTATATGCTTATTATTGGCAACTGCNCACGAGCTCCAGTATACTGCAGGAAACAAACTGATAATCTACCTGACAATATTAGGAACGTACCTCTTGAACGCGTTATAGTAGACTACCAGGCAGCACGCCTGGCAAGCCTGCAACACACTTGCACGTGCTACAGCATGCTTATCGAGAAATATGGCTACCAAAAAACCCCTCAGCAATATACCTGACAAGCGGAATACGAAGACGCCCGTAAGTTCTCCAGTACATGCTGGGAGAAATAACACTCTCTCCGAGATGACATAAGTACATAACTACATAGACCTGACCCAGAGCTGTTTTTCTTTTTTAGGGCTGATAACCATAGGGGGCGGTGTGAATGGCATCATCCAGGACTTTTTGCTTGTCGTCCATCCACGAAAGTGCTAGTTTGTTCGCGCGCTCGGTGTAAACTTCGTGATGGTGCGAACAAATACTACCAACCTGTACTCTCATGCTGGGCTGGGCCAAAGAATGTGTCGATAATCGTCAAACATTATCGTGTTTTCAACTACGCACCTCTGTATCCACTTCGCATGTTTCACCACCGTATTTTGGCAACGGCATGCATACAGCTTTGCCCGCAACCCGAAAAACTCAACCGTAGCATTACCCATGCACTCATCCTTAAACTTCCCAATCACCCTGGAGTTGACTGTAGAATAGCAGGGATGAGTGGGAGGGTAGCCGCTAGTGTCGAACTCCGACATGAGCATCGGGTCAGAGAAGAGGTCGCTGTAAAAGTCAGCACAGTCGAGCTCCATTATAAATTAATCTGTGTCCATATAGGAGAGACTGACACTGCTCCCATACCGCGCTCGCATGACGTCGTAGTAAAAGCGGTACATGAGTGTCTTTGACAGGTCGAGTACGGCAAACCCAGAGTATATGGGCTTGTCANTTGACTAGGGACAACGACTCTCCGTATATCGTTCTGCATTTGAATGCAGGTTTATAAATTAATTTCTTCGCCCGAACTTCTCTACACACGAGTTCCATATGCTGTCGTTTGCGCTTATTTTCCATCAGTTTGCCGTACGTTTGCGTTTGTGGCTGCCTGATGTTTCGTCGTATTCATGTCTATATACGGCTTTAGCCATGCCTTCTGCTGGAATTGAAGGACACGGTGAACAGCCTTCAGCCGCAACCCATGATCCAATGCTTGCTTCACAGTATGGTAATGTACGATATAATGAAGTTTTCTCTCCAGGGCGTCATGAGTTTAGCGTGTTTGGACCCGAGGGGGCGCTCGTTCACTGGCAAGAATGGAAGTTCCAAATGCGCTTCGTGAAGAGCGGAAGGGTATTCTACATCTACTCCAGTATGTAGCCGACATATCCGTCGTCCGGCACGCTCATCACATCGATGTTCGTGGCGGTCCATTTGAACCCGGCAAAAGGGAGGAGCAAAGACATTACCCACCCGTATAAATTATTGTCATCTACATACTGCAGGTAGGTAGATGGCTTGCTAGCATCATACATTTCAGGTATATGCTTATTATTGGCAACTGCGTACCGCTTAACACATTGAGCCACCCCTCCCCGGATACCTGCCTCAATAAACAGGTGCATATCATAGTCGCAGAGCAACTCTAATTCCACCTGCGTCTTGTGAAACATCGCGTCAAACAAGAATCCGGGCGCACTAACATAGTGCACACAGTCGAGACTGTATGTGCGTAGACAGAGCGCCCGAAAATCGCACAGAATCAACACGTCCGTCTTCAAGTAGAGCTCCGAATAGTCTCGGAGAGTGCGACAGCCGAACACGTCCCAGACGGTTTGTGCGTGCTGGTAGTCTTCCGCGCTGACATTCCCCCCCAGTAAGCCTATTATAGAATGACTCTATAGCAGGTAACCTCGGCTCGGCGAGCCTCTCCCACGAGCTGACATAATCGTAGGGGAAGACGCCTTTCCGGGTCACCAGCTGTAGCTCGCGCTCTACAGTGAAGAAGCGAGATGTTGTGTGGAATTCGCCGGACGGCAGATTCTGCGCGAGAGTTGCCAGGCTGGCAGACATGAACCTATACGTATCAATAAACTGTATAGTGAACTTGTCGCCCAAACTCTTACTGAAGGTGATTAACTTTTCCTCTGTATGTGGAATGATAAATATGTCCTGGGTATCATAGCCAAGCTGCTTAATAATGAAATTGGCATCATACATCAAGTTATGGAAGAGTATCGGCAGTCTCTGGGGCCGGCGACGAAGTTTGTTGCAGTTATTACATGATGCCCCAATAAAACTGTCAGTGAAATGGTCATGGTCATGTACCTTTCGGTTGGTGTAGGTGAACATGCCAGAACAGTGGCAGCAGGTAGTGGCTAGAACATAGCCAGCCTGTTCCACATGTGTTAGTGCTCGCATAGGTTCAGACTGACTATATATGTCTTTCACCAGGAGACCTATCATAACCACCTCTTCCATGAAGCATTTCGACGCACCTTCGCCCATGTAAATGGTTACACCCGGGGGTAGGCTGGTCGTCTTGGAGGCCGGAATAATATTATTGTCTACCTTGACGTATAAGCCATAAGTATAGGTATCGTGTTTTTGGTACCTATATATGTAGGACGTGTCCGGGTTCGGCTTACACGTCTGCACAAGCACCAGCATCGCCTCGAAGTCTGCATATACTACGATAGGTACCTTATAGCCGTTTTGGTAATTCTGGAACAGGTGCCTTGCCGTCCGCGGTGGGCTGCGGCATGTCAGCGCGAACAGCACAGTGGTCATTACAATACAGCCTATGCTCTGCCAGAGTTTTGGCACATGTGAACCCGGTCACATGTGGAATATCTGCATATGCGTTGAAGCAGCGCTTACAGACATCTACATGCTCTGTGTGAGACGTCACCTGGGAACGAACCAGTCGCGAGAAATTCTTTACATAAGAATAGTGAGAGTTCTGGTCCTCTGCAGTGGTGAGCAGCAGCAAATCAAAGTGATGGACCAGTTCCACATCTGTCACCCGTATTGGCACTACTGTCTTATTATCGTCGAGTGCGTAAATATTAACGCTGACCCCCGGATTAGCTCTCTCAAATCGAGCTATTTGACGTAGAGGGGTGGGGAAATATACGGTGGAAAAGTCGAAGCGCGTCCCCAGCCTGGTGTAGCGCTGGTCGACGCATTCCCGATGTACCCCCTCTACAAAATGTGTCAGTATCGCCCATTTATAGCACTGCAGGTCGGCGTTGTGCAGGTTGATAATCGCTCCTTTCTCCGCGAAACCTGCAGGCAAGGGGATGTATGAAGAGACTCTTAGGGGATCGAGCTTATTTATGCTTAACTGGACCCGTTTCATGACAGTGAGGGTCCAATCGCTGCCCTTCCCCATGTAGTCAGTCTCCTCTTGACAGATCTTTGCAATGGCGGCCGACACAGCCACATTAAATACAGGCACGTTCTCCATCTTAAATGCACGACGATCTACCTCATTGTTACTCTGGTTTTCAATAAACGCACTAGAGAAATAAATTAAATTTCACCGCCCCCTGGGTCTCGACTTCCTGCTCGAGTTGGCCAATTATATTTTATTTCATGNGAGAAATAAATTAAATTTCACCGCCCCCTGGGTCTCGACTTCCTGCTCGAGTTGGCCAATTATATTTTATTTCATGCTCTCGAGGTAGCCGCAAATGTCTACGACAGCCCTCGAGGTATTTTCAGAGACGTATGCGCTTTCCACCTCCACGAACCCATGTGAATTGCCCTCGCCAGCCCCAGTGGCAGTGAAGCCTCGACGAGAGCTACCCTCGCTCGCAAGAGCCTGAATTGCATGGGAAGGCCCTGGCTGCGGGCTTGCCACTCGTGCACGCTTCGCCGGCC
>NQII01008761.1:4464-17113 GCA_002778355.1 Clitarchus hookeri
AAAAGACGTCACACGTCAAACCCTATCATGCGAAAAAAATGACTGATTAAATGCGAAGTTGATGCTCCGAATCCGACCTCCGTAATGCAGTGGATTGCACATCTTCTTGTATTACGAAGTTTTTTGGGTTCAAATCTCGGGTAAGATTTGTGTGTATGTTTAATTGTATCACTACTGTTGCATTATTTTCTGGTTTCATTTCCAAAATTATTGCTTTCAAAGATTACTCGTGTCCTTCCTAGCAACTCAGCTTTTAAGAAATTATTTAAAAATTAATTGCCCCCATGTTGAGGTAAGTAGGCTCATTAATTATATCAGTAATTTATTGTTAATACTTATTTAAAACTGATGGTAATATTTATTCTTGGTCAAATCTTGTCTCGTGACACAAACTGGAACAATATTCGTGGTAAAATTTCCAAACTAGGTTACTACATAATTTTTAAATATTAAAAATTCATACAGTCTGCCTTAACGAAATAAATTTTATACTAGGCCTACCATTTCAGACTTTCATACGTCTGAACTTTTTCTTAGGTACATTTTTTATAAAATTTTGCATACTGTAAATTATAACAAAAAAATTTATTGCAAGTGGTTGACTAATTTCCAAATAGAGTTTCATGTAGTGACAAAATATATTTAAGGTGAATAATGACTGAACATCTCGTTACAGTATCTAAACAACAATTACAGGTTAGGCGTGTTAGAAAATTACAAACCTGGAATCACCAGATATCACGCATGATTCTTATATAACCACAAATATATTAGAAATACGCTAAAAAAAATATTCCGCCTAAAATATGCCCTACATAATTGCATGTCGAATAAGATTAAAAACAGTTTAGGCAAACGTGGCGAGGCTTGGGGCTAAACGCTGCTAATGTAACTAATATGCCACATAAAAGAATTAGGATAAATATTAAATAATAAACAAACTATGTATGAAGTTAGCACACGTCTTACCTGAAAATATTTCATTAAATCACATACATAATTCAATATTTTTAATGTAGTGTAAGTTAGGTCAAAAAATACTTTACCCCAGTCCTATCAAACGTGTCACAAATAACTAGCATTTTAAAAACTTGCAAAATGTTATAACGATTGCGATCTTAATATGAATCATCCATACCGAATACTCTGTTAGCGTCACAATATTCAAAACATAAGGTCAGAAGTTTTCAACAAGTGAAAACGGTTATTATACAGAGTGATTCTAAAATCATGGGATAAACATTGTGGGGTGCTAGAGCTCACTAAAACAAACAATTATTGTATAGGAATATATGGGCGAGAGTGGCGCGTTCAGTCACAAACACAAAAATAACACATGAAATGCAACACATTGTTTATTTACAACGTCGCCGCTAAATGTCTTTTTACAGCAATGTTTATGATAATTGCTCAAAATTGCTACCACTGACAGTAATGCAAGCTTGGTAGCGTCAGTGGAGTGATTGGCGGACAGATTCAAATACGCCGGGTATTTCACGCACACCACCATTGTCAGCCAATCACGCCATATGTAGAGGTCGCCAAGCATGCGTGACTGTTGGTGGATGCATTTCCAGTAACTGTTTTAACATTTTCTGTACGGAATCACTCGTTTAGTATGCTGCTAATGAAGATGTTATGTTTCCGTTAATACGTTATGTTTTTGTGTTTGTGCCTCGACGCGTCACTTCCGCCCATATATTCATATACAATAATTGTTTGTTTTAGTGAGCTCTACCACCCCTCAATGTTTGTCCCATGATTTTAGAATCAACCTGTATATTAGGCACAAATGGAAACATAACTGAACAGAATTAATAGTAATAAATGGTTTAACGTGTTCATTATAAAACTAAGTTTAAAAATTAAAACACCAAACAACGGCAATATTTACGAGGGTTATAAACAACGTGGCCTCCGCTTACTTGCATATATTGAAAGACATGCAGCGCTTTTAGGAGGAATCAAATATAAAGGTAAATGAGGTGGAAATTCACACAAATATACCACTAGTTCGGTATGATGATAATTATTCTGCAGATGATGATTTTCAGTTATAATTACAATAACATCAGGAGAAGGAAAATTACAAGATTTGAAGCTAAGTGGAAGGAAAAAGTACAAAAAGCAAGAAGAGTAGCTGGGAAAAATGATTTAAGTTGCAAGGGGACTGTAAAAGAGGCCAATATATTAGTCGCCTTATAAATTAACATGCAGGTTAAAATGCAATGAGCTCATCGACTAAAATGATATTAGTCGTATCCGCAAGGAATTTTCGGCAGAGTATCAGTTGTTGGATTCAAAGTGTCAGTATATCTCCTCTAGTCTAGAAAGTCAACCAATAAGGAATTAGTTGTTTGTAAGGTATTTTTAAACAACTCATCTGTCTCTGAAAACTCTGGGAGAAGAGCACAGGCTAATATATGAGAACTAGGGATGGTGATGGCTGACCAATGGGTTAGAATTGTTCCAGTAAAGAAAACACCAGAGGAAATGGTCAATCAAATAAAGAAACAGATTCATAAATATCCTCCATATGTATATAATTATGCATATTTCAAAAATGTTTTCATTTTGTATTGAAGAATGCAAGCAATTGGGAATAGAGCATGCCAAATAATGGCTCTTCAGACATATATTTATTGAAAATTTCACTCTAGCATTCCATTCACTAGATGTTGACACATGAAATGTGTGATCTGTATAAATGTTAGCTGAAGAATGCTTCTACAGAAGAGGAAACTAAACAAATAAAGGAGACTAAACGGAAGCACACAGACGAAGGTAGCGTGTTACACCGCTTAAAAGTGAAGAAATGGTAAAATCAGCAGAAAATTTTCTGTAATTACAAAACAATAATTTCTGATCAGCAGATGGGCTTGCCCGCCTGCTACTTGACCTGTTCTTAGAGTTTTTATTTGAGGAAACTCTGGAATTTAAATTATACAATTACTGATTATACTTATAGGAGTCTTGGACGAAATGACAGGCGGACGAGGACTTAATTGCATCTTGTTATTTTAATTTGGGAATGAAACAATTCTGCAGGATGAAGCAGAATTTTTGACTGTATGGACAGATAATTGCGCTAATAAAAATCATGATGACGATCCTCATGTTAAAAAGAGCTCTTGTATTTCTGCTTCAATATTAAAGTAGAAATGCAACGATTTTTTTTCTTGAAGGACACACACACATACATGTAAGCTGACGGAGACCACGCCATTATTGAATGAGCAAAAAAAAGCACGTGTCAGCGAACACTATCTTCACTTGTAGGTACTGGGTGAATTGTATTGCAAACTGCAGAAAGATATCTCTCCACGTTAAGTGCACGTTGCTGAACCATTTCAAGATTTCACTGATCGATAACACTTAAGCGTATGTATCTCAAGAAAGAGAGACACAACATAGGCGAACCCTCCCTCCTTCATATCATCAGTTGTTTGGGTACGATTAAGCAAAAGTGAACGGAGAATTATTTACTCCAAGACTGATTTCAATGGGAAATTCTAATCAATTGTCTTANACGATTAAGCAAAAGTGAACGGAGAATTATTTACTCCAAGACTGATTTCAATGGGAAATTCTAATCAATTGTCTTGAAAACAATGAAACGCTGAACTCTTTCCCTTCCAGCATCGCTTCCACAGTTAAGAAGAGAAAGGGAAAAACACCAACCAAAATTATGGGGATATTATGATTCTCTAACAGTGGATTCCTGAAGAATCCATGTCATATTTCAGTAAACTACCTCATGGAAACAGGAGTCGCGGTGTTGTAGTGGTAAGACTACTCGCCTCACATNCATGTCATATTTCAGTAAACTACCTCATGGAAACAGGAGTCGCGGTGTTGTAGTGGTAAGACTACTCGCCTCACATCTAGGAGAACCGGGTTCGATTCCCAGCGGGCTCATACCCGGATTTTCGCTTTTGGGAATGTGCCGGGCGATGCTGCCGGTCGACGAGTGTTTTCTCGGGGATATTCCTTTCCTACACCCTTGCATTTCGGCGCTGCCCCATAATCACCTCGCTTCACCTTGGTCGGCTCTCAAGACTTCGATGTTAAGAGCAGCCCAAATCTCATCGCTCACTCACTACGTTATTAAGTATATTAAACGGGTATAAAAGTAGTTAAAATTTTAGTATCAGTAAAACATGTAAATGAGTTTGCATTGCAAAGTCTGTAAACAGTAGTTGTTTATTGGTTATTTCTGTAAAAACTCCCCTTATGTGACTTAGGTGGATTTAGTTCTCAAGTGCAGGTAGTAATAACATAATTCTTCACATTGTTCTAAATATTTTGTATTGTATTTTCTAAAAATTAGTTCTCAAGTGCAGGTAGTAATAACATAATTCTTCACATTGTTCTAAATATTTTGTATTGTATTTTCTAAAATAATAATTTTCATATAATGTACTTATTTCCTTAAATTTATATTTAACTACTGTCAATGAAGAATTCATATAATTGAATGAATAAGCTCAATTTTGTAAGTAAATGAAAATATNTTATATTTAACTACTGTCAATGAAGAATTCATATAATTGAATGAATAAGCTCAATTTTGTAAGTAAATGAAAATATTTAAAACTGTAGAAGTCAGCATAAGACCGAAAATGTTCAGAAGTTTAAATATCCTCCCATTTTTTATGTGTATGACTTTTAATTACATTCCTTTGTTGAAATTCGCTACTGGAAAAATTAATGTTTTTCTTTACTTTTTGCAATAAAATCCATACCATCACATACAAATCTAGAAAAATAATTGATTTTTTAAATCAGGTTTTGTTACAATAATAACGAGTATTTCTTAATAGTTATGCAGTTAGTAATAATTTATTTTACAAATGTTTGAAAGGTTTTTTCTTAAAATAGATTAGGTTTTGTCGGATTTCCTATATTTGTCATATTTTTTCAATTTTTTAAAATACTTATTTTAGAAATTTATATTATTTAACGAATAAGGTCTTTATAAGTATTTTTGACAATTTCCTGTGTTATTTTATTAGCCGATTAATTTGTTGATGAAAGCATTATTGTCTATTGTTTATGATATTTAATTTAGTCGAATGTAACAGAATCCCATTGTGGTTGTTTTTATTTTTCGACCAGTTTTTCTACTAACGCCCTACATTTATGGTATTAATAAATAATTTTTTTAAATACATTAAAAAAATATATAATTTTGCAAACATTAAGGGACTATGTTTTGTCTGTTAAAAACAGCAGATTCCATGTGTTATTCCAGAAAATATTTTGTGATTTTCAAAATGGTAAAAACTTCGTATCTCTTGAACATCAGATGCACTGGTGGAAAAACTCGCTTATTCTGTATTTTTTCTAATCTCTACTTCGTCCACTGGCCTTTTGATTTTTGCCACTTTTTTGTATTACCCATTGCAGAAATTNTATTTTTTCTAATCTCTACTTCGTCCACTGGCCTTTTGATTTTTGCCACTTTTTTGTATTACCCATTGCAGAAATTTTTACAGCTTTAATAAAACTAGCTCTAGTACTTTGCGGCAAATGCAGAGCAGGTTATGTTACCCTTAAGAGTGAGTGGGCGAGTGAAGAGATTTGGGTGGCTCTTAACATCGAGGTCTGTAGATCCGATGGGGGTGAAGTGAGGTGAGTATGGAGCAGCGCTGGAATGTAAGGGCTGGGAAAACGGGAAATCCCCGAGAAAACCCGCACGACCAGCGGCATCGTCTGGCACATGCAAAAATCCGGGGGCGACTCCGCCGGGAATCGAAACCGGTTCTCCTTGAAGGTAGGTGAGCAGTCTAAACAATACACCTCCGCATCCCCTTCACCGACGGGAAAATTTCTTTTAATGTTAGGTCTTTTGTCGCGGTATTTTAATTTGTCATTCAATTCTAAAACAGTGTAAAAAATATTATATTTGTTTTCATTTCTCTTTTTCAAACAGACATAAAATAATTTTTAATCTTTGCAAAGGAATTTTTTTTATTCGAACAAAATTGTTATCAGAATAACGCTCTGTCATAACTTAGGAGCAATTAACGAGTGTTTTTACGACGTTATTGCAGCAGCTGTTTATGCGATTATGGAATATTTTATAAACAACATACGATTTCTTCCAGCATGTGAGGAACTCCCTTATTGGATGTTGTTTTCTGCCTTGTACGCTGTACATAATTAGCAACGTGCAATACATATAAATTACACCACTACAGAAACAATACTTTCGAAACAATTGATTTCTCGAAAACTTGAAACCGTTAGTCATTAAGGTTTTAAATTTTTGCCACTAGTTGTAGAAATTAATTTTTAAGACTTATTAAATTAATAAGTTTATACGATAGATAAATGTTTAAAGGTTAATTTCTCGAAAACAATAGTTTTTTTAATTAATAGTAATACAAAAGAATTTACTGAATAGTAATACAACAAAATTTACTTAACAGTAATACAACATAATTTACTTTATGCCATGCACTGAATCAAATATGTTTTAATTGCTGAGCATTGTACAGAACATTCACGACAAAGTGAGCAATTTTTGAGGCCCTCTCGTTTGGAATCATAGTCAATAAATATAATTTATGTAAATTTAGACGTTAACTTTCTAGTCCTGTGAAATATATACTCAGTTTTTATTCCTTACATGACAAAATTTGTTTTAAAATGTGGTGGAAGGATAAGAAATGGCTGATAAGGAAAAGGTAACTATAATAACCATTATTTAAGTATTTTATCAATAAGTTAATTAAAGGTATCCATTCTGTTATTTTTTTTTAAAGTGTTATAAAATTATCACAGTTTTGATTCAGTTCAAAAAGTCGCAATTTTCTACTCCGGATAGCAAAAAATTGTGTATGTATATACGTATATATATACATATCCTAAGAATATATATATACATATTTGGAATATATCTAAATATTTTAAATACATTAATAAATTGTTTTCTCCTTAAACCAAAAAACTAATGTATTTGATTTAAAATCGGGTCATACACCCAGTCATGAAACTGGTCTAAATATTTTTTATTTGTTAATATTTATCTTCTTATACAATTTTTCATAGTAAGAAAGGTTTTTTGCAGTATTTAATAAATTGAATTAATTTCGGTATTATTATAACAATTTATCCTTATATATATTTTTTTTAATTTGTTATTACTTTTGTTTTCTTTTATTATGAAATGGGGTCGGATTTATTTATATTTAAATTGACCCTTCTATATAACATCCTGCTATTAATAAAATAAAAGTAAAATTGGTTTTATATAAAAATTTGTTTGGTTACTTTATGTATAATATAAGCTTAAATTTCTGGAATGATCCTTGTTTAAAAACATGACTTTACTTCCTTTTTTATTATATATATTTAAAGGTCTATTCTTTCAATTTTCTGAGAATGTATTTTGTTTAATGTTAAAAATATACTAATTATATTTATTTTGGTAATTTGGTTATCAGGGTTCTAAACCAATTCATTACATTATGGAAATCTTATATAAAACACTATAAATTTAGTAACTATAATTTTTCAAAGCTTTTCTTTAATTAATACGAGAATAATATTTCAATTATTTTCTAAATTAAATCACACGTTGAAAATAAAGACTTAAAAAACACTAACTTTTAATGTAAAAATTGAATAAATCAGTAAACTGTTAAGTTATTCAGTTATTCAGCGAAATGTATTATTTGTTTTTCGAATTGAAAATTCAGTCTTTCTGCCAGACAACAATACGTAACAAATGGTAAACTTTGGTATTTAAAATTTATGAAGACCTGCTGATCTAAACCACAAACATCAGAATAAAATGCGAAAATGGAAGAAAAATTATAATATAAAATTTTTATAAGTGACTTTCGTAATAAATTTTTGTTTTCGGTATTAGTTGAAATTTGCCTCTTATAAATTAAATATTAGGATGATTGTTCCTTTTCTGGGATACGGATAAAATTGTGAAAATCTGGCAATTATTATCTAAAGCAATATTTTCTATTTATATTTTCTTTTGTTTGAACTGTGTCTCATTTAGGTTGTTCAAGCGCAAATATTTTTTTCTATATTTTGAAAAAAATTTTTTGTTTTTGTGACATGTCAACAAAAATTTAACAAAAATGCGTAATTATTTGAAAAATTATAATTCCAATATATTTTAGTGAAAATATGATAATCCTAACTTAAAATATTGTGTCGTGCTTACTTAAAAAAGGTACTTTTACACAAATTTTGGCTTGAGCGAACTTTTTTTTTTAATTCACAGGAATGGTATGTTACAATTTGTTTGAAATCCGAATTTCTGTTTACCTGCGGCAAAGGGTTTAACTTCTAATTATTTTCACTTTAAAATTTAGCTCAAAAGTAAAAAACTGAAACAATGTCAAACAGCATTAATATATTTTCCAAGAAATAATTGTAATGATGATATAAAAAACAATATTGTGTTGTAGAGACACATATTCATTTTCTTCCATTTCGAGATTTGTACAAATAAAATGTAAAATAAAAGTCTTTATAAGTAGTTTCATTTTTTAGGAACAGTTTTCACCCAAATTTTTTTTCCCCCTCAATCAATTACGTACCACAATAAAAAAATTACGAATAAAATAAAAATATTAAAGAAATCGTCATAACATTTATTAGCTTCTTGAAAGCTGTGGAATATTTTGGTTCGAAATAGGTTGTGATGAAACAAGTTCACATTCCAGGCCCCGCCAGCGGCATGCCGTCCCTGCGAACTGGCGTATTCCGTGCGCTGTGCGCTTGTTCGCGTGCTTAATCACACGGGACTCATCAATATGAAGCAAGCCGCGCCGCGCCCCTCCATGCCTCGCTCTCCTCGTGGATGAACTACGTGAGGTAACAATTAAGTTCCTACCCCCCTCCCAAGGGCTCTCTCCACGGTAACGTTACAGCCCCTAGCCGGCAGTCTGGGATCTTGCCACAGGCTGTGAATAAACAAGGACTCTTGTACGCCAGCTGCAAAGAGACACCGAGAACAGACGCCGTGGCGTGTATTGAAAACTAGTGCCCCCCACTGTATGGGAATGGAGCTGTCTCGTCCTTCATCGAATGTATCACGGCTTCTAACCGAACAACATGATGTGGCCGTATCAGTCAGCATAGATGTGCAGAAGCAAGGATAACTCCTGCAAGTATACAACAAGTTCGTTCTGGGTTTAAGTTTGGTTCACGATGCAATACAGAAAAATTAGTACGCTGTTTCACCAACAAGGAATCAACTAGCCCATAGCAACGGGACACGTAAGTTTTAAAGTGGCGCCTGAAGATNTACGCTGTTTCACCAACAAGGAATCAACTAGCCCATAGCAACGGGACACGTAAGTTTTAAAGTGGCGCCTGAAGATATCGGAGTCGTACGCCATTATAAAACTCAATCTTGTATGGGACACATAGCTAGGGGCTGCTTAAACAAACAATTTGTTAATATACTCAAGTTGGTAGAACTTTGTGGTTCTCTATTAGCTTGTTGTTGTCGGACATTTATGGATTCTACACAAGATTGATATGACCTAGAATATGCAAATAGCTAGTTGTACCAATTAATTTTTTATAAATCCGTATTTCATCACTAAGCTAACTTCATCTTCATATAAGAGAACAAAACCGATAATGAATAAATACTAATTACAGCAGTCTGATTAATAACACCTTCATGTACACGCAGTGTCTTCCAACAAATAATATCCCGTGCATCAAATTCAGCCAAAGTGTTAAACGTCGGGTTTCCTCAATTATGACGATTACGAAAAAAAAAAAGCATTCTAAAGTTGTTTTTTTTTGCACTTATACTCTGCAGTTCAAACCTATAGAAATTACCCAAGAGAATAGAACTCTCTTCTACATTAACAACTATACGTCACTACGTCTCATCAACCGTGTTTAGAATGTAGCTAAATTAAACCAGTCATACGATGATAAGCACAAACAGAAAGAATGCAAGACCACGAACGTAGCTGAGGATGACATAGAAGCCAATGTNAGTCATACGATGATAAGCACAAACAGAAAGAATGCAAGACCACGAACGTAGCTGAGGATGACATAGAAGCCAATGTTGAAAAAAGGATAAAATAATTATGCCGTGAAGGAGAATGGCAATGAAGGGCTCTCCCTGGACAGTCGATTTGTTAGATCAACTGCAGCTGAGAACCAAATGGCATCGAAACACTCAAAACAGAAAATATATTGGTATCTTTATCCTCAATGCCGACTACACACATTAAAAAAATTTTTACAGTTCGTGATATTAAAACTAACATTCTGTTTTCACAAAGGGTATATCCGCAAACAGGCCTAGGCATGTGAAAAGCATATGGATTGGTGATAGGTNTAACATTCTGTTTTCACAAAGGGTATATCCGCAAACAGGCCTAGGCATGTGAAAAGCATATGGATTGGTGATAGGTATGACTTTAAGGAGCCTATAGTGCTGGGAAGAAGTTTAGATCTGGGTTGCTGCAACCTCCGTCGTCGGTGCCATTGACAACAGTAACATCGTTTCGTACCTATACCTCTCCACATTGTCAATGCCGACGACGAGAACGAATGCTGCACTCGTCGACTCGTCACCAGGTGCAACAGTAAATGTGCCTTCGCCTCCCACGATGCCCATGGCGTTATGGACAGATATAGTGGTAGCTGGGTTTGAGTAAAGTAGCTTAGTTTGAGCGAGGTGAAAGCTAGTTCATCTCAGCAGGTGACTGTAACTGATATGAATATCATGGAGAGTCCAGTAATGGGTTCAGCAGAAGCAGTAGCACCGTCGACCGAGGTTTGTACGATGCCATCAATGTCTTCGGTTGAGACGTCTTTATTTTTTTTCGACGGAGTTGACCGCAACTTCAGACGAAATGATAGCACCATTTCTTACTGCAACATCTGTTTCTTCAGCTGTACTATCCATTACTTTGGCTGACTCATCTACGGAAAAGTTCATGTCGTCAGCTGTATCACCACCATCAGAGAAAACTTATCCCTGCAGCTATTGCGACAAGGTATTTACGTGCCAACACATCGCACGAAACCATAAAATGCACGGCTGCATGAACAATCCCAACCGTATTAAATGTATGTGCTAAAAACCTAGGTCGCTGTTTTACGGCAATGATACTTACTGAAAACATTTAAGGTCTTGCAAAGTTAAACGCAGGCCTCATCGATGCTTCGGTGCCAGTTCTGCAACAGAGAGATCTTCCCGCCTGCGTCGGCGATGTGAAATCGGCTGCGGCCAACATGAACGACGAGCCTGCCCACTCATCACCACGAGCAACATCTCTTTCCACGAAGACATCGTCATCCCTTGTTCCTGTTCCTTCCGACGTGACAACTATCGAACCATCTGGGTCCGCTAGTGTAACATCTACAGAACTCTCAGTGGCATATCTGTGTCGCATCTGCTGCAAGGACTTTGCCTTCAAGCTTACTGCACAACGGAACNGAACTCTCAGTGGCATATCTGTGTCGCATCTGCTGCAAGGACTTTGCCTTCAAGCTTACTGCACAACGGAACGAATTTCTCGAGTGCCTGAATAGTTGGTTTCATGTTAAACGAATTAGAACTGAAAGTGATGTGTATAAGGATGCCGACTTTACGCAGACGAACATGAATAATTTACTAATAACGTATTTTAATACATTTGAAAAATCTTTTTTTTTTTATATTTTACTTTATATTTTAATCCTATATATCGTTTCCCGCTGTTATAAACTGATTGTCATAAAAATTATAATGATTAAAATATATATATTTTTAATTTAACTAATCACTATGTTTATAAATGTTCGTACGGCTTATAAATGCATACATTCCTGAATCTAGAAATGATGCTTGCAAACTGAATTTCACTAGCTTGGCCCTAAGAGATAGCAAATTATATTCGCCTTTGCCTATAAATATTCGCTTGCTTATAACCTTATTTGTGAAAATGTGTTTGCTGCATGGTTATTTAAAAAAAAACACAAAAAAAATTCAATGTGGGCATAGGCACATAATATGATTTAAGATACAGACCCAACTGCAAAAAAAGTAAGAGCTCTACAATACATCGATTGCCTTTATATGTTTTAAAGTGGAACCAACCATTAATTTATTATGGATTTTTATAAATAAAATATTCTATTCCGAACAGTTCTTCAAATTATCGTGATTGAGGGTATGCCCTGAACTAATAATGCTTTGCTCATAAGATAATGCAAACATGAACTATTTAAGGGAAAAAAATATATATAGTATGCATAATACACAAAAAAATTCAATACTGGTATAGAGTAACATGCTTTGATCGATTTGGCTGAATCGTGTACGAAATTGAAATGGGTGTGGGGGATCGAGGATGGTAATGAGAGGGTGGTGATTTTTCTAAATTTTTTTATGACTGGGTGGGTGGCAGTTTGAGCAGGGGTCTAACTAATCTTCGATTTTAAGAATTTATGGCCTAGCGGGAGGGGGATGGAGATGGAGTGATGGCGAGTAGAGGAATGGCTATTGGAGGGGGGAGCCGTGAGGAATGGGTGGTGGAAAGGTGGAAAGGGTGGTTGGGGGATGAAGTGTTTGGGGAGGAGGTAAACGGAAGGAAGAGGGTTGGGTTTGTTATGTGAAAGTTGTATGTGGAAGGAGGGAATAAGTTGTGGAGTGTTG
>NQII01008761.1:18016-77662 GCA_002778355.1 Clitarchus hookeri
CATCTTTTATACAATATGCAACATCTCGTTGAAGTGGTTTTCAGAGATTTACAAAGAGTCAGTATTACTGAAAAAATGTTTCTGTAGTTCTACAAATCTTACTTTTGCACAAGTACAAGTGCTACCGGTTTACAAAAAAACATTGTACAAGTACTACCATTTGTATTATTATAAGACATTTTCAAGTCGGTTTACAATTTATTTAAAACTGTAAGCTAGTAGGCAAAATTCCGCAGTGAATGTTAGCCAACCGGATACAAGGCCCATTCCCATAGCTTACCGCAGCCAATCAGAGAATGGGTACGCGCACGTCACAGGAACCGCCACGCCATTTCGTCTCTGTACTTATCTACTCTATGGCCTTACCTCACACTTGACCACACATCTCTAAGCAAAATTATGCAAAGCTAAATTATTATAAAGGAATAGGGAAAATCAGATAAAATTATGGAACGAAAAGAAATGATCTTATATTGAATATGTTACATTAAAAATTGTTTATCATGACGTTATATTAGTATAAATTACATAGATTTTCCTCTACAATACTGTAAAAACACCTCTTTGCGTTTACTAATGAGATTCTTTTATGTGTACCTAAGCACGTTATTAGGAAAGTAGATTACAAGTTCTTCCAGAACTTCTTGTATTGTGTTCGAGCTAAACGGAAAATTATGCAGACAATATATTCAGCAGATGAAAAAGTGAGTGAGAGATACGGTCAAGAGAAGTATACGAAATATTAAAACCGTTGCAGATATATTTTTACCCCAAAATGTATGAGCTCATCCAAACACGAGCATTGAATTGTCAGGATAAGAAATAAGATTGGTAAATATACAATTTCATTGGCTTTCGTAGTGCGGAGCGCTGCGAATTGTACTGCGTGGCTCAATTTTTTGTCAAGAATTTGGGTTAATTAATTAAAACGTGGGTCAAGTGGTGATTGGTTTGCAAAATACCCACCTCTGGGGTGCACCAAGGTAACCTGCAGTTCCTTGGTTAAACTGCATTTCCAAGATCTGTTTCCGTCGTCACTTTGTTTGGCTTGGTTGGGTCGCTGTCGTTAACTGTGGGAAGTACTAAGTACCTGGTTGCTCGAAACTTGAGCCCCTTGGTGGCCGCGCTGGCTCTGTCCAGGTGGAGCAGGAGGGGCTGGTTGTTGCGCATCTGGCGGGTGACTTGCTCTGCGTCCGCGACCTTCGTCAGAACGTCCCCGTCGTGGTCGCCTTCCTCTTCTCTCGCCCCTCTGTAGCGCCGTCATCTCGCCTAGATCATCTACCGGAGTAATACTACCTCCCACGGCACGAATACTGGCCGTCCCGTCTACGGTCCTGGTTTTGCAATTGGTAGAGCTTGAAAACCCCACTTCGCAGGTGTTTACTCTGGGGTTCTGGTCTTGTCTGTCAGCACCTCTGTAGTTCTGGAACTGGTTACTTGTGTATAGAGGTGGCGTTTGCTCACTCTGAGCTGGCTTTCGCCCTCGCGGTTCGCTTGCTGCCTCTGCAGACGGTCGGTCTGGTCAAAGGCTAAGAGCTTTTCGCTGAACGTCACAAGATCACAATCCTGCCTGCCGGTTCAGTGCGTCTGATATCTGTAGGGTAGCTGGTGGAGCACCATAGAAACCAACTCATCGCCTATAAGCAGGGTGAGGTAGCGTGAATTTTCGTATACCGCTGAAGTGTGCATCTCCAGGCCTTCCCCTTTCCCTGGGAAAAAGCGTTCGGCATGCAACTGGGTCCTCATGTTCCCATAGATTTTTTTGCTCTAGAAATGCTTCAGGAACTTGTGTCGAATTCTGAGTAGTTTGTGATTGCGGTACACACTACCTCCTACCTGTGTTGTGATGCGGAATGGAGTGCAATGTTAAGGCAGCGCAGCATATCGCTGCCTGGTAGGCCGAATAGGGTAGCATACTCATGGAGTTTAATGAGGAGATAGACTGGGTTTTCTCTGAGCTTTCCTTCAAACCTGGGTAACTTCTCAGTCCAGCGTTAGTAGGGATGGTGCAGCAAGGTACTTATGGAGGAGTTGTGTTGGTTAGTCAGCGTGGTTACTGTGTTAACTGCATGTGCACCTGACCTCGGTGTAACAGCAGGCGAAGTGACAGTGGTGCTAGCCGGCGGTGTTTCCTCCCTTACTGTAGCACTGGCAGCGAGCAGCATGGTTTGCACGTCTACAAGCTGCTTCAGCGAAGCGTTCAGTTAGTTTAGTTCGCTCGACACTGGCAGCTTTTACCACCTGTTCAAATCTATTCTCCATGTGGCGATGGTTCGTTACGAGATCGTTCACTTGAGTAGGGTCAGTATGCGGAGGCCGGTCTCCTCTCGAGCAATGTATCCACTGTTCCACGGCGCTTACTTGCAGTGTACAGTGCTTCTTTACTGTATCGAGCTCCTCCCTCTTTGCGGCTACCTCTCTACCTACAGTATCTGCCTCCTCCTCTACCTCAATCTATTTGGCAGTTCAGCTACTCTCCAGTTGCATAATTAGTTGGCTGGCCTGTTTCTGAAACTCTTCCTGTAATTTCTCAGCCAAATAGGCCCTATTCTTCATTGCCTGGTTTTGTACATTTTCTTATAATTTCCTGGACTGGTTTCACAAATTTCCCTCCAATTTCTCAGCCTAACTGTACAATATTACAGACATTTGTTTCATAAATGCCTGCAACAATTTTCTTGGCTCGTGGCACTTGGATTAGCCAAGGGTGTTTCAGACGGTATTGCAGATGTAGTAACTGGTTTCTGTGGTTGTGTATCCTCTGTGTTGGTAGCATTGTCCCTGCTCTCTACCAGGCATGTTACTTCCGTCGTTTCTTCCATCTCGGCTAAGTACTCTAAAAATTTTGTAATTGATAAAGTTGGTACGCCTGATATTGTATGGAGTGTGCTGTCATCTACTTATGAAATACTTGCGTCACTGGATAAAGTAAATAGCCGACTTTTTCCTCTCGTAGCCCCACTTGGCACGCCAGTTAATGTAACGAGACGTATAACGTAACGACGAATGACTCGTACATACTGCAAACAACAGTATACAACAATGCAGGGACCGATGTGTGACACTAAAACATAATGCAAAATAACGATAGACTGAGAGAGAAAGGAGTTCTCTACGCCTCTGTGTAAAGGAGGGTGGCGTTGCGACAGCTGTAGTACGTGTAACGAATTTTTCGGGTAGAGTGCTTACCCTAGCTGCGCAGTTACGATCATCCAAATTAAGTACTAGATTAGTGTACTTTTTGAAAACCAAAGTTATTGCCCCTTTAACGCCTTGGTAATAGAAGAAAAGTGTGAAAACTGGAAGTCAACTCCACTCTAGTGACGCTTGAAAGCGGTGCGACGAGTTAATTTTGCCCTGCCGCGTCCGGACTGTAAATAGGAATACCCACACACTTGGCCTTACCAATCTGACGTAAGGTGTGCCATTTGTACATCCAGCAACACAGCAGTCTGGTAGCAAAAATACTTGTAGACATACGCAAACAGTAACACTATGATAGAACTTGCTACTACTACGAAATGATAACAATAAGCGACTTTGTTTAAAAAAATTTCTGAAGGTTTATTTGTGCTCATAATAACTTTAATTTTCCCAGTAAAACAAAGTACTTCATCCAGATTGCATTACAAATTAACAAATAACCTGTGCATCCGAAAATATTGACAACATAATTGAAATATGCTGCTTGAGTAGTGGCCTTTGAAACACAATTGCCCTCGTGACGGTTACGAATTATAATACTTGAAATTTACAAGAAACACGCCAGGAAACTTTAATATTTCTTCAAAAATGATTACTTCACTCAAAACCTTTGCAATTAGCTAGCGGCAGAGCAAGGATTCAGTTGAGATTTTCCGTTCTTAATGTCAGAAAAATTCGTGTACGTAAGACAAACTACATGACGGCATAAACATGTAGTAGAAGGTGGTATTAAAAGTATTAAATGAAAACTTTATCTGAGATTTTTTTTACTGAAATTAGTGGTCAAGCGTAGAATTTGAAGACCTAGAAGTTCACGATGATCAAGCACGCCGACGGGGCATCTCTCCCTGGGTAACGTCTCCCCTATATATAAGCACACGGCTTACGGTTCAATGGCACCTTAACAGACGTCTCACAAGCTCTAGCTAACCTCTCCGTAATCTACGCGAAGGGAGACTATCATGCCTACATATTGCTTAAATCACCTTGCGTCTTCGTCACTATTAGACGGCGTGCAATTTCAGGAGTGCAAACTCGGACTTCCATATGGAAAAACCAAATTTAATGCCTAGTGCACAGCCCACCCGGGCTGGCTGCCTGACACCGCGTAACAAGATGTCCGCCTTCCTTCTCGAAAACGTAACTTAAGAACGTTCTTTAAAACCTGACCAATCACATGGGTTACAATTCAAATTCATCTGCTGTACTGCCACTTAAAACTACTCCCAACGATCAAAAATGCAAAGAGCCATATGATCTTGTAAGTACACGTACAAAATGCAAAGACCGAAAGGCATATAAAAATGCGGCCAAATAAAAATACTGTTGCTAAACAAAATAAACATTATAGACTCTGTTTCAAAACAAATAAACAAATATTGCCACAAACACCAAATTGATCATGTGAAAAATAATAGTGATCCTGTTAAACATAAGACTAACGTTTTAATTATTATTCATTCTTACAGCTCAAAAGCGTGTTACATTAATCATAATGGCGCTCGGTTTGAAGGTTTAAACTGAATTTAATATTTTAGAGAGAGTGCATATGTTTATTTCTCGTATCGATTTGCCTGAATTTAATAAGAGCTATATTTCATTTGCAGCGCCTAATTGGCCGTTCCTTACTCATTCAGTGAAATTTTTTCTATGGAATAATCAGTAGTTTCCTGCTGATTTTCAGTGGAGCCATTTTCACCTAATCGAGTAGTTGAATATCACTGCGGCTGAGTGGTTTTGCACGCTGAATGAGTGTGGGCAACCAGTCAGTGAATTGACACGCACGCATCACAGGAACCACCAGACCATTTGGACTCTGTGCGTTGTTCTACTCTGTTGNTTTTTTGCTCTAGAAATGCTTCAGGAACTTGTGTCGAATTCTGAGTAGTTTGTGATTGCGGTACACACTACCTCCCACCTGTGTTGTGATGCGGAATGGAGTGCAATGTTAAGGCAGCGCAGCATATCGCTGCCTGGTAGGCCGAATAGGGTAGCATACTCACGGAGTTTAATGAGGAGATAGACTGGGTTTTCTCTGAGCTTTCCTTCAAACCAGGGTAATTTCTCAGTCCAGCGTTAGTGGGGATGGTGCAGCAAGGTACTTATGGAGGAGTTGTGTTGGTTAGTCAGCGTGGTTACTGTGTTATCTGCGTCTGCACCTGGACTCGGTGTAACAGTAGGCGAAGTGGCAGTGGTGCCAGCCGGCGGTGTTTCCTCCCTTACTGTAACACTGGCAGCGAGCAGCATGGTTTGCACGTCTACAAGCTGCTTCAGCGAAGCGTTCAGTTATTTTAGTTCGCTTGACACTGGCAGCTTTTACCATCTGTTCAAATCTGTTCTCCATGTGGCGATGGTTCGTTACGAGCTCGTTCACTTGAGTGGGGTCAGTATGCGGAGGCCGTCTCCTCTCGAGCAAGTGTACTCACTGTTCCACGGCGCTTACTTTCAGTGTACAGTGCTTCTTTACTGTATCGAGCTCCTCCTTCTTTGCGGCTACCTCTCTGCCAACAGTATCTGCCTCCTCTTCTACCTGAATCTATTTGGCAGTTCAGCTACTCTCCAGTTGCATAATTAGTTGGCTGGCCTGTTTCTGAAACTCTTCCTGTAATTTCTCAGCCAAATAGGCCATATTCTTCATTGCCTGGTTTTGTACATTTTCTTATAATTTCCTGGACAGGTTTCACAAATTTCCCTCCAATTTCTCAGCCTAAGTGTACAATATTACAGACATTTGTTTCATAAATGCCTGCAACAGTTTTTCTTGGCTCGTGGCACCTGGATTAGCCAAGGGTGTTTCAGACGGTATTGATTGCAGATGTAGTAACTGGTTTCTGTGGTTGTGTATCCTCTGTGTTGGTAGCATTGTCCCTGCTCTCTACCAGGCATGTTACTTCCGTCGTTTCTTCCATCTCGGCTAAGTACTCTAAAATTTTGTAATTGATAAAGTTGGTACGCCTGAGATTGTATGGAGTGTACTGTCATCTACTTATGAAATACTTGCGTCACTGGATAAAATAAATAGCCGACTTTTTCCTCTCGTAGCCCCACTTGGCGCGCCAGTTAATGTAACGAGACGTATAACGTAACGACGAATGACTCGTACATACTGCACACAACAATATACAACAATGCACGGGCCGATGTGTGACACTAAAACATAATGCAAAATAACGATAGACTGAGAGAGAAAGGAGTTATCTACGCCTCTGTGTATAGGAGGGTGGCGTTGCGACAGCTGTAGTACGTGTAATGAATTTTCTGGGTAGAGCGCTAACCCTAGCAGCGCAGTTACTATCATCCAAATTGAGTACTAGATTAGTGTACTTTTTGAAAACCAAAGTTATTGCCCCTTTAACGCCTTGGTAATAGAAGAAAAGTGTGAAAACTGGAAGTCAACTCCACTCTAGTGACGTTTGAAAGCGGTGCGACGAGTTAATTTTGCCCTGCCGCGTCCGGACTGTAAATAGGAATACCCACACACTTGGCCTTACCAATCTGACGTAAGGTGTACCATTTGTACATCCAGCAACACAGCAGTCTGGTAGAAAAAATACTTGTAGACATACGCAAACAGTAACACTATGATAGAACTTGCTACTACTACGAAATGATAACAATAAGCGACTTTGTTTAAAAAAATTTCTGAAGGTTTATTTGTGCTCAAAATAACTTGAATTTTCCCAGTAAAACAAAGTACTTCATCCAGATTGCATTACAAATTAACAAATAATCTGTGCATCCGAAAATATTGACAACATAATTGAAATATGCTGCTTGAGTAGTGGCCTTTGAAACACTATTGCCCTCGTGACGGTTAAGAATTATAATGCTTGAAATTTACAAGAAACACGCGAGGAAACTTTAATATTCCTTCAAAAATGATTACTTCACACAAAACCTTTGCAATTAGCTAGCGGCAGAGCAAGGATTCAGTTCAGATTTTCCGTTGTTAATGTCGGAAAAATTCGTGTACGTAAGACAAAGTACATGACGGCGTATTAATATTCTAGAAGGTGGTATTAAAAGTATTAAGTGAAAACTTTATCTGAGATTGTTTTACTGAAATTAACGGTTATACGTAAAATTTGAAGACCTAGAAGTTCACGATGATCAAGTACGCCGACGGGCATCTCTCCCTGGGTGACGTCTCCCCTATATGTAAGCACACAGCTTACGGTGCTAGCATACAGTACAATGGCACCTTAACAGACGTCTCACGAGCTCTAGCTAACCTCACCGTAATCTACGCAGAGGGAGACTATCATGCCTACATATTGCTTAAAGCACCTCGCGTCTTCGTCACTATTAGACGGCGTGCAATTTCAGGAGTGCAAACTCGGACTTCCATATGGAAAAACCAAATTTAATGCCTAGTGCACAGCCCACCCGGGCTGGCTGCCTGACACCGCGTAACAAGATGTCCGCCTTCCTTCTCGAAAACGTAACTTAAGAACGTTCTTTAAAACCTGACCAATCACAAGGGTTACAATTCAAATTCATCTGCTGTACTGCCACTTAAAACTACTCCCAACGATCAAAATTGCAAAGAGCCATATGATCTTGTAAGTAGGCGTACACAATGCAAAGACCGAAAGGCATATAAAAATGCGGCCAAATAAAAATACTGTTGCTAAACAAAATAAACATTATAGACTCTGTTTCAAAAAAAATAAACAAATAAGTTATTGCCACAAACACCAAATTGATCATGTGAAAAATAATAGTGATCCTGTTAAACATAAGACTAACGTTTTAATTATTATTCATTCTTACAGCTCAAAAGCGTGTTACATTAATCATAANGACTAACGTTTTAATTATTATTCATTCTTACAGCTCAAAAGCGTGTTACATTAATCATAATGGCGCTCGGTTTGAAGGTTTAAACTGAATTTAATATTTTAGAGAGAGTGCATATGTTTATTTCTCGTATCGATTTGCCTGAATTTAATAAGTGCTATATTTCATTTGCAGCGCCTAATTGGCCGTTACTTACTCATTCAGTGACATTTTTTCTATGGAATAATCAGTAGTTTCCTGCTGAATTTCAGTGGAGCCATTTTCACCTAATCGAGTAGTTGAATATCACTGCGGCTGAGTGGTTTTGCACGCTGAATGAGTGTGGGCAAGCAGTCAGTGAATTGACACGCACGCATCACAGGAACCACCAGACCATTTGGACTCTGTGCGTTGTTCTACTCTGTTGCAATGGCAAGTAGCGACTGTGTGCTTGTGGCTGTGACGCTGGCACTGAAGCTCACTCGAAGCACGAACTCTTTACCAGCGGTCGCTGCCGCCGGCGAACTTCGCCCAACTTCGTCTGCTGTCCCTCCGGTAACGATCAGTTGGCCTGCTCGTTTGGGCTCGCCGTCGACGCCAGCAATATCGTTAAAACTTAAATACCGAACGTTTTTTTTTTTTTTACCTCAGTTCAGGAATCGACCGTACTCACGTCTGAAGTTGCTCGTAACTCTGCTCTACGAGTTGGTCTCACGAAACATCTAACACCCTACAGGGCACCATTTTAATTTTTGTAAAATGTAAAGCTGTATATATATATTTTTTTTATATTTGGAACTACCCAACGAACCGAGAGAGTTCGCGCTTTTGTTTATTTTCGGACTCGCATTGAAGAGTATATGGGTTCGAATCCCGGTCAGTCCATTCTGTTTTAGATTTTTCGTGGTTTCCCAAAATCACGCCATGTGAATGCCGAGATATTTCCTTACTTCACGCACTACCTGATTCGTTCGCCGTTCCTACTTATCTGAGCAACCCATATACATACATATCTAACATAACGAAACCTTTTGCATTTACCTGCAAAACACTCGCATACTAGACGTTCATAACTACTAGAGTTCTCTTTGAAATAATGTTCTTAATGCGATGTTTCAGAAAAGGCATTCGTCGGTGAGGATATGGGAATAGTGACATTCTGGCCGAATGGATACCGCGCGCTGTGTAAGACTCGCTACTGGCTGCGCTGCTGGTTGGCAGTAAGGTTACCAGGCGCTGATTGGCGGACGGCGTTGCGACATGTTGCTGGCCAGTGATGCCACATTGCTGGTGTCTACGGCTGTAGTTGGCGGTATAAGCGAGATGCCTTTCTCCCCGTCGCACCTATGTGCATCCCAGTGTTTCACTATGAACCGCACGTGAAGGGATGATTGCTGGAGGCTGTTCAAGGCCAGCTGTGAACTTTCAAAAGCACAGATAAGGATATACTTTCACTTTTCATTTAGTATCCTTCTGCCACATCTAAAATTACCGTTGCCACATGTTTGATCGCTTTTTTCGTGCATCGTCCGAAGAGAAGTCATGGAGTAATTAGGAATGTGTGACTATCAAGACAAGGGAAAATAATAAATGAATATCAAGAGAATACACAAGAGTGAGTAACAACTCTCCTTTCAGCTGATAGTTTGCATTGAGAAATACAGACTCATGAAGAAAAGTGATACTGAACGGGTGAGTTGTTGGTTTTTCCGCCAATAACTGAATACACGATTAATGTGTTGAAGAGAAGGATAAAAGAAATTAAGAATATGAAAGCACCATGACATGATTCGATCACTCCAGAGATTTTGAGAGTATGTCCACGGATATACAGGATGATTCTATAATCATGGGACAAACATTGACGGGTGGTAGAGCTCACTAAAACAAACAATTTTTGTATAGGAATATATGGGCAGGAGTGACGCGATTAGGCACAAACACAGCAATAACACATGAAATGCAACACAGTGTTTATTTTCAACGTCGCCGCTAAATGCCTTTTTACAGCAATGTTTATAATAATTGCTCAAAATTGCTACCACCGACAGTAATGCAAACTTGGTAGCGTCGGTGGAGTGATGCTGATGCTGATGCAGCAGGTCACTGGCGCACCGATTGACTGCCCTCAACTATCGCCACCATTGTCAGCCAATCACGCCATATGTAGAGGTCGCCAAGCATGCGTGACTGTTGGTGGATGCATTTCCAGCAACTTTTATAACGTTTTCTGTACGGAATCATTCGATACGTATACTGCCAATGAACATTTTATGTTTCCGTTAATGAGTTATGTTTTTGTGTTTGTGCCTCAACGCGTACAAAGTTCGTCCTTAGCGCCTCGAGCAGCGTATCAGGGCCTAAATCAAGGGATAATTTCACTTATGTTCGGTTAGCTTACCTGTTGTGTTACTGAACGATACCCCCGTAGGTAAATGATTCGTAATAGTGTGCTACTCGTCTAGGCTATGATTGGTTCATAACACTCACTATAGCCGAACACAAAGATTATGGGGAAGAATCAGACGCCATATTGTGTTGGTATATTTTTTAATATTTCTTGTGTTTCAAATTATATTATCAATATGTGGCTTTGTTAGGACATAGGACATCATTTATTTATATTTTGAGGATACTTATCGTTTGCCTTCTTGTATTATTACCGCTTCTGTAGTCATTTTTAGACGGTAATAATCAATAATAAATTCCAACTTATCGCACGAGGTAAGCAAATAAAAGTTCTACGTGGTTGCTGCAATTAAATAATAATCTGAACTTTGTCTTGTAGATGAAGAAATTTCAATAATGAGCGCTGAATACATTTTACGTCTTATAACATGGTAACGCCGCGATTATTTCTGTCTCACCCCCTTACAGCCTTGTGATAACGAAACTACTGTTGTGTGCGAGCGTGAGTTTAGCGGTAACCACTGAGGCCACAAGGCCTTGCAACCTCTATGTGACGTCACCGGCGGTGGGCAATATGAACGCTACGCTGCTGAATATAATACAAAATACTGTGCTGAATAATACATCATTTTCGCTGCTTTCAGTCTGTTGCCATTTGTATGCAAGGTAAGAACGATGTTCGGAAATATTATTTAATGATACCTAGCTAGCTAAAGGATGATTTTTGTTGTATTGATTTTCTGTTGCTATTTACAAGCAAGAAGAAAATACTTTCGGAAATATATCTTAATAATACATTTGCTGAATGTATAAAATTAATCAATTTCTTATTGTTCTTCGTTAACCAACTGGGAAGGTATTGCAGACATAACCTCTTTGCAGTAACTCGCTGAAACAAGTAAATCGTTCGAAATAATTTCTGAAACGTAACTAATGAAGAAGTTCAAATACTTCCAATAAATTTTTTTTATATAAATGTAATCCGTTTTATTTAAAACAAAAAAAAATGCCCCTGTGAAGTCTATAAGTTCCTGTATAGGTGAAAAAAAAAAAGCTATCCTTTGCTATTGTCCATGCTATTAGAAACACGCACTGCAATAATAATGATGTCACTTTAATGTTAATGTTTGTTACTGAAAGTCTATAAAGTCGATACACAAACGTTTACTTACACGTGAAAACTTTCTGGGGACGAAGTACTCTCGCGAAATAGCGTTCACCAAAGCATTTATTCTTTCGTGATTATCAGGAAGCTATTTATGTACACTTTCCAGCCAATCAGAGTAATTATGAAGACTCTGAGGAACACGCAGTTTAAACACTGCGGTTTATTACTACATAGACGCCAGTTTTGATTAAACTAAGGCCCGCCACTTGCTAAACTGACCAACCTGCCAGCCATATTGGGCACTTATGTTCGCCCTTTAGTCTTGACGTCAGTATTTTGTTATTGTCCATTCACGGTTACTTCACACTTTTCTGAAGCCCTGGTAAAGATCTGCTTCCAGGATATTCCTCCACCCAATGCAAACTAAGCCTAACCCAGTCTAGAAAACTACACCAAAGGGACAGCGCACCAAATTCATGGGCATTCAGCTTAATAATATCATGCATAATAATAACCATTTCTTACAAGGCATTACTAACATACCTATTTTCTCTCCGTTTTATTAATATTAATCATAAATGAAATGTTATAGTTTATAAATAAAAATATAAGTTGCATTTCAATTTATTCAAAAAATAAGGTACGTTCGTGTTAACACAAGTATAAAAGCTTGTTATAGACGACATTAATAGGAAACAACGAAACACATAATACATGGAGTCAATTTTCAAAGGTTTGATTCAAAAAGTGTGATGAAACAGCGAATAGACTATATAAGAGGTTGTAAGGTGTTGAAGTCTCGGTGGTCACGGTACAGCACGCACCAAACATTGCCTTAATTTCAATAACTGAAAAAAGTTATATTTAATATATCTCCTTTGTGAATCTCATACTACAGAAGGCAATTAAAAATCGCTGAAGGTTTCTACCGTTAAATTGCCTTGGGTATGCCGCGATCCCCATCACCAGGACACAGAATATGTAAACGTGTAGAAGCAATGTTTCGTAGCGGTTCTTTTGATGTGCGCTCACTCANGTAATGCAAACTTGGTAGCGTCGGTGGAGTGATGCTGATGCTGATGCAGCAGGTCACTGGCGCACCGATTGACTGGCCTCAACTATCGCCAACATTGTCAGCCAATCACGCCATATGTAGAGGTCGCCAAGCATGCGTGACTGTTGGTGGATGCATTTCCAGCAACTTTTATAACGTTTTCTGTACGGAATCATTCGTTACGTATGCTGCCAATGAACATTTTATGTTTCCGTTAATGAGTTATGTTTTTGTGTTTGTGCCTCAACGCGTACAAAGTTCGTCCTTAGCGCCTCGAGCAGCGTATCAGGGCCTAAATCAAGGGATAATTTCACTTATGTTTGGTTAGCTTACCTGTTGTGTTACTGAACGATACCCCCGTAGGTAAATGATTCGTAATAGTGTGCTACTCGTCTAGGCTATGATTGGTTCATAACACTCACTATAGCCGAACACAAAGATTATGGGGAAGAATCAGACGCCATATTGTGTTTGTATATTTTTTAATATTTCTTGTGTTTCAAATTATATTATCAATATGTGGCTTTGTTAGGACATAGGACATAATTTATTTATATTTTGAGGATAATTATCGTTTGCCTTCTTGTATTATTACCGCTTCTGTAGTCATTTTTAGACGGTAATAATCAATAATTAATTTCAACTTACCGCACGAGGTAAGCAAATAAAAGTTCTACGTGGTTGCTGCAATTAAATAATAATCTGAACTTTGTCTTGTAGATGAAGAAATTTCATAAATGAGCGCTGAATACATTTTACGTCTTATAACATGGTAACGCCGCGATTATTTCTGTCTCACCCCCTTACAGCCTTGTGATAACGAAACTACTGTTGTGTGCGAGCGTGAGTTTAGCGGTAACCACTGAGGCCACAAGGCCTTGCAACCTCTATGTGACGTCACCGGCGGTGGGCAATATGAACGCTACGCTGCTGAATATAATACAAAATACTGTGCTGAATAATACATCATTTTCGCTGCTTTCAGTCTGTTGCCATTTGTATGCAAGGTAAGAACGATGTTCGGAAATATTATTTAATGATACCTAGCTAGCTAAAGTATGATTTTTGTTGTATTGATTTTCTGTTGCTATTTACAAGCAAGAAGAAAATATTTTCGGAAATATATCTTAATAATACATTTGCTGAATGTATAAAATTAATCAATTTCTTATTGTTCTTCGCTAACCAAATGGGAAGGTATTGCAGACATAACCTCTTTGCAGTAACTCGCTGAAACAAGTAAATCGTTCGAAATAATTTCTGAAACGTAACTAATGAAGAAGTTCAAATACTTCCAATAAATTTGTTTGATATAAATGTAATCCGTTTTATTTAAAACAAAAAAAAAATGCCCCTGTGAAGTCTATAAGTTCCTGTATAGGTGAAAAAAAAAGCTATCCTTTGCTATTGTCCATGCTATTAGAAACACGCACTGCAATAATAATGATGTCACTTTAATGTTAATGTTTGTTACTGAAAGTCTATAAAGTCGATACACAAACGTTTATTTACACGTGAAAACTTTCTGGGGACGAAGTACTCTCGCGAAATAGCGTTCACCAAAGCATTTATTCTTTCGTGATTATCAGGAAGCTATTTATGTACACTTTCCAGCCAATCAGAGTGATTATGAAGACTCTGAGGAACACGCAGTTTAAGCACTGCGGTTTATTACTACATGGACGCCAGTTTTGATTAAACTAAGGCCCGCCACTTGCTAAACTGACCAACCTGCCAGCCATATTGGGCACTTATGTACGCCCTTTAGTCTTGACGTCAGTATTTTGTTATTGTCCATTCACGGTTACTTCACAATTTTCTGAAGCCCTGCTAAAGATCTGCTTCCAGGATATTCCTCCACCCAATGCAAACTAAGCCTAACCCAGTTTAGAAAATTACACCAAAGGGACAGCGCACCAAATTCATGGGCATTCAGCTTAATAATATTCNTTAGAAAATTACACCAAAGGGACAGCGCACCAAATTCATGGGCATTCAGCTTAATAATATTCTGCATAATAATAACCATTTCTTACAAGGCATTACTAACATACCTATTTTCTCTCCGTTTTATTAATATTAATCATAAATGAAATGTTATAGTTTATAACTGTAAATATAAGTTACATTTCAATTTATTCAAAAAATAAGGTACGTTCGTGTTAACACAAGTATAAACGCTTGTTATAGACGACATTAATAGGAAACAACTAAAAACATAATACATGGAGTCAATTTTCAAAGGTTTGATTCAAAAAGTGTGATGAAACAGCGAATGGACTATATAAGAGGTTGTAAGGTGTTGAAGTCTCGGTGGTCACGGTACAGCACGCACCAAACATTGCCTAATTTCAATAACTGAAAAAAGTTATATTTAATATATCTCCTTTGTGAATCTCATACTACAGAAGGCAATTAAAAATCGCTGAAGGTTTCTACCGTTAAATTGCCTTGGGTATGCCGCGATCTCCATCACCAGGACACAGAATATGTAAACGTGTAGAAGCAATGTTTCGTAGCGGTTCTTTTGATGTGCGCTCACTCANCCATCACCAGGACACAGAATATGTAAACGTGTAGAAGCAATGTTTCGTAGCGGTTCTTTTGATGTGCGCTCACTCAATCCACTGATTGGCTGCGCGAGGCTGTGGGACGGACCGTCTGTCTGATTGGCTACTGCGTGCTGGGAAAGACAGGGGAAAGCATGGAACTGCGAACACCTAAGGTTTGAAAGAGTTGAAAGATATGGACGGCTCTTAACAACGAGGTCTTGAGCGCCGACGAGGGTGAAACGAGGCGAGAATGGAGCAGCGCCAGAATGATCCCCAAGGGAGATCCCCGAGAAAACCCGCCAACCAAAGGGATAGTCCTGCACGATTCACATGCGAAAATCCGGGAGTGACCCGGCCGGGAATTGAATCCCGATCGCCACGGCGGCAGGCGAGCAAGCTAACCGCTCAGCCACCGCGGCCCCATGGTTAATGATGCTATTTTCCTATTGTGTACTAAGCGTCGCGGTGGAATGGTGGTTATACTACTCACCTTCCGCCTAGGCGAACCGAGTTCGATTCCCGGTGGGGTCGTTCGCGGATTTTCACATGTCGGAATAGTGCCGTAGGATGATGCTGGTGGCCGGATTGTGTCAGGGATCTCCTATTTCCGCCGCCCTTGCATTCCTGCGCTTCTCCATGCTCACCTCGCTTCACCCTCATCGGCTCTTAAGACCTTGATGTTAACATCCGCCCAAATCTCTTCACTTCAATTCTGTTGTGTGCGGTTGAAATTCACAGTGGAAGGGAATGTATCACCTCTTTATTATCTCGTATTCTGTGGTTATTGGGAAATTGTAAACTCGTCTCCTCATCAGCTACAAATATCCCAATGATTAACGTTACACAGTGCAGTACGTACGATTTACTCTGGAGTGATAGAACGGTGGTATAGACTATTCACGGTAAAGTGAGCACTTTTGAAACCCCTCTCATTTGGAATAAGTCAATAAATAAATTTTTTTTTTAACCTTAGACGTTAACTTCTAAGTGCGATATAATATACTTTCTGGGTTTATTACTAATATGGCAATATTTATTTTAAAAGGTGTTTAAAGGGTAAAAAATGGCTGAAACCAAAAAGTAACTAGGGCCTCACTTTACCATGAACAGCCTATATTGGAAATGCTTAGGCCTCCAGTACTTTTGTTCCTACGCGGTGGATAGGCATAAAGCCCACTGATTTCTAGGCTAAAGGCTGTTCGAGGTTAATCAAACACTTTCGCAATCGAGCATAGAAAACTTTCACTGACTCTAGCTGCACCTATCTGAACTGGCACAGACACTGGCAGGCGCCCAGTAAAGTTGGTAACGACGGAGGGAAAATAGTTCCGAGCCTTATCGTTGAATATAAACTTTCTTGGTTAATATTTGCGAATACTGAAGATATTTCTTTCCTTTCTGTTTTTCAATGCATAGGTATGTAAGAATTAGCAAATTTGTCGAATAAAAACGTTTCTAATATGATACAGTTTCACTCGACCGACACGTGTATAAAAAGATCATGATCATGACAATGTAAAAGTTTCACACAGCGGAAGAATACACGCAGTGCATTCAAGAAGATCTTATGCAGGGCTTTCGAAACGGCTGAGTTTGCCGTTACACTCTATGTAGTAAGTACAGCCACCTGTTTTCCGCGAATAGATTACCGCCTTACAACCTCTTATATAGTCCNGTTACACTCTATGTAGTAAGTACAGCCACCTGTTTTCCGCGAATAGATTACCGCCTTACAACCTCTTATATAGTCCATTCGCTGTTTCATCACACCTTTTGTATCAAACCTTTGAAAAATTGGCCCCATGTATTATGTGTTTGGTTGTTTTCTGTTTATGTCGTCTATAACAAGCGTTGTATACTTGTGTTAAAATAAAATACCTTATTTTTTTTATCAATTGAAATGTAACTTACATTAATATCTATAAATCATCACATTTCTTTTATAATTAATATTAATAAAACGGGGAGAAAACAGGTATGTTAATAGATTACCGCAAGTGCTAGATTTCAATACTATACGGGCGTACCAGTATTATTTGTTTGTTTATTGGCTGCCCGTCTCTGTGAGAAGATATTTTCTTACTTGACTGGCCAATCAGGATTAGGTTACTCCGATACTGTACGTCTGTGATTCGCGGGCAGACACCTGGGACACGTGCGAGTTAAAAACATCCAANGTTACACTCTATGTAGTAAGTACAGCCACCTGTTTTCCGCGAATAGATTACCGCCTTACAACCTCTTATATAGTCGATTCGCTGTTTCATCACACCTTTTGTATCAAACCTTTGAAAAATGTGTTTGGTTGTTTTCTATTTATGTCGTCTATAACAAGCGTTGTATACTTGTGTTAAAATAAAATACCTTATTTTTTTAATCAATTGAAATGTAACTTACATTAATATCTATAAATCATCACATTTCTTTTATAATTAATATTAATAAAACGGGGAGACAATAGGTATGTCAATAGATTACCGCAAGTGCTAGATTTCAATACTATACGGGCGTACCAGTATTATTTGTTTGTTTATTGGCTGCGCGTCTCTGTGAGAAGACATTTTCTTACTTGGCTGGCCAATCAGAATTAGGTTACTCCGATACTGTACGTCTGTGATTCGCGGGCAGACACCTGGGACACGTGCGAGTTAAAAACATCCAATAGTGATACTTGTTCTGAACTAGCGTGTTTTACAGTACTATTGTTAGTGGAATATTTTCGCGAAAAACAGGTAGCCCTACGTAGACCGCACGTCGAATTATTAAAGTTTTGGTGACCTGCATTGTAATTGACAGCGGCGTGTGGTGAATTGTTGCAAGGAAAGTTGTGTTTTGCTCTGTGCTGTACCTAATCGTTCGCTAGTTAACACATCGACCACTTAAACGCAGTAGTGCAGTTGACGTCACAGCACGTGGTGTAATGGGTGCCTCGTCGCTCTCCCGTGAGTGACCGCAATTCATTGTCTGGTTACTGGTTCCTGATGCTTGCGCCGAGTGTGTGCAGCACTGAGCAAGCACCAGCTTACCTTGTAACATTTCACCACACGCCACTGGTCATTGACACTCCTACGCGCGAGGAATATAAGCAGATTCGAAACGATCGGTTGAAGGATTTGTACGGAGGACGCGAGACACGGAGATAACCTCGTTGCCGCACCTTCCTGACGGACGTCGCGATCCGATTGGTCGATAGCGCGCCAACGCCCTGTCGCGACTGGTTACGCTCGGTACANCTTCCTGACGGACGTCGCGATCCGATTGGTCGATAGCGCGCCAACGCCCTGTCGCGACTGGTTACGCTCGGTACAGTGTAAAAAGGCGTTCGCGAGTGCCGTACGTCAAGTGGGATCGCTTGCGCGAGAATTCCCACCTGCTGAACGGACGTGATGGATGCGGCAACCTGTCGGCTTGCTAACACAGAGGACATTGTTGTTATCGGACACCTCCGACACTCGGCACTGCACAACANCAACAATCGCCGCATAACTCCGCTTGGGAGAGCGTCCAATTTGTCTCCATTATTCTTTTTCCTTTCTATTTTTTTTTTTACAAGTTATAGGTCTCAAGTAGGATATTGCGCGTGTGTATCGTTTTTAGATATAAATAAGTGCGCTGTGTTCACGGTAAAGTGAGCACTTTTTAAATCCCTGCTCAAGATCTACTTGCATGAACATTATGTATTCTTCCACCATATGTACAATTAACGTTAACATGTGCCTGATCGCATTTTTCGTGCGTCGGTTAAGGACAACTGTAACATTTTTTAAATATAATTAAATATTTTATAAATGTTTTTATTGTTACACTTATATGCATTAGAAATAAAAGCAAAATAAAATATTTTAGTCCTCACGAATTTTTTAATAACACTTGATATTTTTTAAAGGTTTATTTCAAATGTTCCCACTAGCAGAATGTTATAGCTGATTCTGGCATATAGGGGCTGGGGTCCGGCGCCGTCGCCGACCGGCTGCCATATTGTGATGTCACACGACCACCATGTTAGATCCAGCTAACCTTGGCCTTGACATTAAACCTGTGCCCGTAAGCTCGAATGACGTTGAACCCAAAAAAAAATCATAAAATTCTTCAAAACAGCCCATAAGTTGAAACATTTATAAACAAATCCACAAAAAATATAAATAAAAAATTTTTTTTTAAATTAAATTTTGAATGTTTCGACATAACAGGATCCAGAATCGGAGCAGAAGCTGTTAATGCTCTGTATTTCCAGTCAACCGGCGGCCATCTTGATTATTTCGTTTGTTATTAGTTTATACACTGAAGAGCCAAAAAAACTGATAGACCTGCTTATATCGTGTAGGGCCCCCGCGAGCACGCAGAAGTGCCGCAAGACGACGTGGCATGGACTCGACTAATGTCTGATGGCATGCAGGAGGCATTGAAATCTGCGCCAACTTGAGAAAGGGTTGCACGTCTGTCACGTTTAATGATTCTCGTCAGTCGTCGTTTGTCCCGTTCGTTGACGATATTTTTCCGGCAGCAGCGATGTCGAAGATTTGAAGTTTTACCTGATTCCCGATATTCACGGTACACTCGTGAAATGGTGGTACGCGAAAATTCAAATTTTATCGCTACCTCGGAGATGCTATGTCCCATCTCTTGTGCGCTGACTATAACGTTTAAACTCACTTAAATCTTGATAGCCTTCCATTGTAGCAGCAGTAACCGATCTAGCTGCCGACAACATCGCGTTACTCTGATTGGTTCCATACCTATATTATTTGCATACATACGCCTATACAAGTATTTTTTGGCTCTTTAATGTAGATTGTTCGAGGCCAAAAACTTGGATTTCGTATATTTACTTTTACATCACCTAAGTGGCGCTAGTGTATTAATTATCGAGTTATCTTCCAGGCAGTGGTAGCTTCTCGAGTTAGCCGCCGGGCGAGCTGATGACACCCGCCTTACTGGTTTTTTCGTTTTTGTAATTCGTTTACATTTTCGACACCCAGGCGGCGCTACTGTATTAATAATCGATAACTTCACCATGTGAGCTGGCGATTTAGCCACCAGGCGGCAGCCACATTTGTNGGCGCTACTGTATTAATAATCGATAACTTCACCATGTGAGCTGGCGATTTAGCCACCAGGCGGCAGCCACATTTGCTTATGTTTCTAAAGTATAAGTGGTGATGTCATTTCCCTCCATATAGTATTCTAGTTTCAACACACAGGTGACGCTAGTGTATTGAAAATCGATTTCGCCACCAAGCGAGCTGTCAGCACCCACCTAATCTGCCGATTTAACTGTCAGGCGAGCTGTTAACAATCATATTTTTATAGACATAGGAAGAAAGGTATTTTTCATCAAATTAAAAAACCCTTTTCCCAATTAGCAGTATATCTACATGCATGACGCAGTCCTTTAACTACCTGCATAATTTAATAAATCTGTATTTTTTATTAAAAATTGTTCAATTTTAAAAAGGGTTTTTATTTAAATATATAAACGTACATATAGTAAAATAATACTAAATATAATTATGTTTAATAAAATTTATTTTATTTTGTGCTTTTATAATTGTAATCTTATTATGACAAATGTGGTAAATATGAAATAAAACACCTTTTTTTATTCACAGCCATTTTTATTCAACTAATTTAATACAGTGGCTCATGCCCTCGAAAAAAAATTATTATTTGATATACATGCATCTCAATAATGTAAAATTGTTGTAGGTTATAGTCTTTTAAGCAACTCGGTATTCACACTTGTGTTATCAATGTGCGAAGATATCGTGACATTTATTACACCGATACACTGCAGGGCGGGTTATGTAGGTAACATTTGAGGAGATGTAGCGAAGTCACAGCAGACCTGATTGCAGCAAACCGGGTAGCGAGGTACTGATGAGAAATGCATTTTACCTCTACTGGTCGTTGCATGTCTAAGTAAATGGTCGCTACGACCGAACTGCTTATAGAACCTGTCACACAAGTATGACATGCAACAGAGATTGTAGGCACAATTAAAGCGCTTATGTCGCCGTACATTGTGGCCGAAAGCAAATGGCTNGGCGCTACTGTATTAATAATCGATAACTTCACCATGTGAGCTGGCGATTTAGCCACCAGGCGGCAGCCACATTTGTTTATGTTTCTAAAGTATAAGTGGTGATGTCATTTCCCTCCATATAGTATTCTAGTTTCAACACACAGGTGACGCTAGTGTATTGAAAATCGATTTCGCCACCAAGCGAGCTGTCAGCACCCACCTAACCTGCCGATTTAACTGTCAGGCGAGCTGTTAACAATCATATTTTTATAGACATAGGAAGAAAGGTATTTTTCATCAAATTAAAAAACCCTTTTCCCAATTAGCAGTATATCTACATGCATGACGCAGTACTTGCATAATTTAATAAATCTATATTTTTTATTAAAAATTGTTCAATTTTAAAAAGGGTTTTTATTTAAATATATAAACGTACATATAGTAAAATAATACTAAATATAATTATGTTTAATAAAATTAATTTTATTTTGTGCTTTTATAATTGCAATCTTATTATGACAAATGTGGTAAATATGAAATAAAACACCTTTTTTTATTCACAGCCATTTTTATTCAACTAATTTAATACAGTGGCTCATGCCCTCGAAAAAAAATTATTATTTGATATACATGCATCTCAATAATGTAAAATTGTTGTAGGTTATAGTCTTTTAAGCAACTCGCTATTCACACTTGTGTTATCAATGTGCGAAGATATCGTGACATTTATTACACCGATACACTGCAGGGCGGGTTATGTAGATAACATTTGAGGACATGTAGCGAAGTCACAGCAGACCTGATTGCAGCAAACCGGGTAGCGAGGTACTGATGAGAAATGCATTTTACCTCTACTGGTCATTGCATGTCTAAGTAAATGGTCGCTACGACTGAACTGCTTATAGAACCTGTCACACAAATATGACATGCAACAGAGATTGTAGGCACAATTAAAGCGCTTATGTCGCCGTACATTGTGGCCGAAAGCAAATGGCTNTATGACATGCAACAGAGATTGTAGGCACAATTAAAGCGCTTATGTCGCCGTACATTGTGGCCGAAAGCAAATGGCTTATCACAAAAGTGACACTCATGATGACTTAGAGGTTAAAGCAATGACTTGGACGATCCTGCTGGAGATGTAGGTTCTGAAGCTAAAGAAGTAGGTAACGCTGACTATGGTGTTCTAGGTACCGCAACCGAAAAGTTGGATGACTCCATTTAAGATTTCGTAGGCGTCACAGCTGAAGAAGTCGATGGTACTGTACCATCTGTATATGATCGTGCCACACTGGTGGCAGTAAATGCTGGTAGTGATGTAGGTATCACAGTTGAAGTCTTCGACGGAACAATACCAATCTGAAACGATGGTACTGCACTGGTGGAATTATATGCTGCTGGTGATGAGACATCTCACTCTAAGAAGAAATCGATGGCGAGATACCATTGGCGGGCAATATCCCCTCCACTTTAACGTAACTGGCCATGGATTACCTGGAGTAGAAACTAGCTGATACGATCCAACTTTCACGTTAGCCATTGTCAAACTAAGCCTCCCAGCTGACTCCCCATTTCTTATAATATACACGTATACAAGCTCTATGACGTCATATTGACANTCAAACTAAGCCTCCCAGCTGACTCCCCATTTCTTATAATATACACGTATACAAGCTCTATGACGTCATATTGACAATGAGCCAATCATATTACTCCATTAAGACATTGTTCGGACATTGACCAGCCTATCAATGAGTTGCCACGTGATTGCAGCTAGCCAATCGCGTGCAGGCATTGAGACATCACAAGCGGGCAGGTAGGCAGGCAGGCTTCAGGTGCTTATCATTATTATTTATATACACGAACCACACAAACAGACCNACAAGCGGGCAGGTAGGCAGGCAGGCTTCAGGTGCTTATCATTATTATTTATATACACGAACCACACAAACAGACCAGTCTGTCAGATCCTGTGGAAACTACCCAAGTCAAAGACATTTACTCCCGGATACGAGGAAGCCAATCTGGAACACAGATGCCCGATGTGTATAGATTTCAATGAAGTTTTAAATAAATTTGTCAAAGGTTTTTAAAGAAAAAAACATTTATTTTTAAACAATAAATTGTACGAAGTATATTGCAAAATTGCGGTATTTAGATTCATGGAAGTACTACCTAGGTAGCACATTACTAAAATTAGCTGGAATAAATTCGGTATAAATGTATGCTGTATGAAACATAAAAAGTAGGCTGTTAGATAAATTTTGGACGAAGAATAATGATGATATACGGTAATATACGAATCCCAGTTCGAATACCGACATGGGCATTGTATCATTTTTAGCCATGCACGTACGTTATTTTCTCCCTGTTTACACGCTTATACGCACCTAATATATACACTTAAGCAATATCCATATTATAGGCAAGGCGTAGAGCCTCCATTTCGAGACCCGACACTAAAAAAAAATATTACATTTATATCGAACTTAGAAAAAAATTTGCTGTCTTTACGCAGTGATGGAAGGAATATATAATGAGGGTGAAATGAGAATATTAGGAGAATAATAGAGAGGTCGGAATAAAATAAGAGGTAAGGCTTATTATTAATGACACGAGTTTCTGATGATTTTTGACTAACTTTGTACGGGATTTCTGTCTGTTAACGTGCCAATGCGTGCCTTATATATGCATTTAAGCCATATTCATCGGTTAGGCATGACGTGGGACCCTCAGTTTGTAACCAGAAACANCGTGCCTTATATATGCATTTAAGCCATATTCATCGGTTAGGCATGACGTGGGACCCTCAGTTTGTAACCAGAAACTATTTTTAAAAAAAAATTTTATCTTACTTGGAATTTTTTTCCTTTTTTCACTGAGTTATGGGAGAATATTTAAGTAATTATAATAAATGTGAAACGAAAAGTTTTAGAAGAATAATTCTGTAGTCGGGATGAAATATGAGGTTCATTATTCGATTAATTAAATGAGACTTAGAAGCCATTTAAGCGATGTTCTTACTATAATTTTTCACTATTAATTTTTTATGTGCAGTTTATACAGAGTTTTAAGCAATATCACTAGGGTGGGCATGGCATAGAGTCCTGAGTTCGAAGCCCAAAATCGTAAATATATTAATTTTTTTCTCGGACTCAGAAAATATCGGACGGCATTTTCCNTCCTGAGTTCGAAGCCCAAAATCGTAAATATATTAATTTTTTTCTCGGACTCAGAAAATATCGGACGGCATTTTCCGAGTGATGGGAGGAATCATATATACAGCTGCGATGCATGCTAATATCTTGGTTGTTGTTCAGACGTCGGGAAGTTGACATCGGTTTGGAAGCATTCTCTCGCTATACAGTGAGGATGAATTGCGAGTAGGAATGCCTGCTCTTGACACCGTTGGTCACGGAGCCGTGATCTGCATCATCGCTACCTGATTGTAGTCGGTGTCGAGTCCTCAACTCCCTCGCCGCATGGCTGCCTCCTCGCTGCCGAGTTGGCCGGCCTCGCTGTAATGCGCCTACCGGGGCCGCTAGTTTGCATCGCCGCCCGCTCAGGCGCGGAACATACGGACTAATATGGCGAGGGTATGACAGCGGCGCTTTAGAATAAAAGCAGTCAAATGTAATGGAAGGATAAGAAAATGGCTGATGTGATGAAAGTAACTGCGGCCTCAAAAATGCTCATTCTACACTACACCTATAGCGATAAATTACAGACGGAACGGAATTTACTGCTTCACAAACTTTCATTGAGTACCAGGTGCTTTGTACAAATGTTTCTGGTAAACTTCCTGAACTCTGATGGAAGTTTTTAACCTATACACTATATGGAATTAAAACCACATGTCAGATTGCACGTATAGGAATGTTGAGCGTCGTTACCATACAAGGTTGGGGACTTTCCTACGCGTTTGACTGTTTCGTGAGCGAGTGTAGAAAAGGTACCATGGGTTTATGGGAGAATAGTTTACCATTCGCACTTTCTCACCATTCGTATACATTGATCTANGTAGAAAAGGTACCATGGGTTTATGGGAGAATAGTTTACCATTCGCACTTTCTCACCATTCGTATACATTGATCTAGTAATTTTAAGAATAATTTCTTAAGAGTGTGTTACTGCTTTTTAATTTTCTTTCAAGCAACTGCCGAGACTATATANGTAATTTTAAGAATAATTTCTTAAGAGTGTGTTACTGCTTTTTAATTTTCTTTCAAGCAACTGCCGAGACTATATAAGTGGTTATTTTGTCCAGTTATTTTGTGAGGTAATGTCAGCAGGAGTTAAATTATAACTTCCTAATATATACTAATCATAACCCTGAGACATTTCCGTCAGTAAAATATAATAAAAGGTCTTCAGTGAACGTAGTGAGAAAAAATTGGGAAAATTCATGAACATAAATGCACGAGTTAAAACTACCATCATTAGGGAATTGTGTTTTATTTAAACATTTACGAAGGATAATATATATTAAAAAGTATTATAGCAATTTTTACTTTTTATGCATACTTTTGGATATGCTATAATTAAAGTGTATGTAAATAATACAACCGTAACATCTGTTTTTATTTTCAAAGTTAAAAACTATATTCACCATCTAACAAAGTTTTTTTGNTAAATAATACAACCGTAACATCTGTTTTTATTTTCAAAGTTAAAAACTATATTCACCATCTAACAAAGTTTTTTTTGTAAATTTGCGTTGTAATCTTTACGACACATAGGTTACCGCTTTCGTAATCAAAGCTGAACAGAAAAAAGGCACAACCCAAAATAGAAAGAGTTTGTTTACGTCTGAATGCAAATGATGTGCAAGTTTATCGTGATTCTGCAGTGGCTGTTTCGCTGGCGATATATAACATTCCCACATTTGTCGACAAGGTAACTGTGTTGAACAAGTTTTGTGGCTATACAGCTCTGCCTAAAATATTTTATTATACAATAGTAATTTATAAATTATACTACTGCAATATCATTGCCATTATATGTACGTTTATATATATGGATATGTTATTTTGCGATAATAATTATGGCCATGCTAGAACTCAATACCATACGTCCACAACCGCAACTTTTTATTCGTTATTGGCCGCGTGTCTACGTGAGAAAACATTTTAATATTTGACTTGGCCAATCGTTATTAAAGTGCCATGTTTCGGGGGCAGACACTTGAGGCATGCGTCATTTAAAATCATCCAAACACGGAAGTGCATATGAACTGAAGTGTTTTGGAGTACAGTTGGTCTTGAAATCTTTTAGCGGAAAGCACCTGTCACTAGATATATATTACAATTTCCGAGAGATGTCAACTAGTTTTTAATTGTAGACCAATTTACTGATCAACTATATAAACTCATAAGCGTGAGTTTCACCCCATACGAATATATTTAGTGGCTTTAGCTAATCACGCCCTATTTTGCACATTTTTAATGAAGTCATAATTTAAGCCAAAACTGTACGGAATAATGAATAATGCCTTTAGTGTTAGTTCCCGTTTTAGCATTGCATTTAAAAAGTATTTTGCTTTAGTAAAAGAAATGTACAATATATAGGCCCANTATATATATTTCTGGTCAAGTTTTTTTCCAAAACACTTTAGTTCAGAACCACTTTCATGATTGAATCATTTGAATTGTTAGGCGTCTTATTTGTCTGCCCGCGAATCACGGACGGTCAGTATCGGATAAACTTAATTCTGATTGGCTCACTCATATAATAACAGACTCTCTTCGTACAAATACAATCGGCCAATAGCAAAAGGAAGGCTGCAAGTGTGCACATGGGATATTGCAGTCTAGCCACTGTGTAAATCTTTTGAAGAAAAAACCGGTGAACAATATGTAACTTTAATAATTCGTAGATGCTGTGCTAGTGGATTAGAGAAATGCTGTCGTTCGTCGTTCAGACACACAAATAGCAACCGCGCAGCCCACTGGCTGCAGCTTGTTGCGGTGCCTGTACTACCTGCTTTCGTCNGTTCAGACACACAAATAGCAACCGCGCAGCCCACTGGCTGCAGCTTGTTGCGGTGCCTGTACTACCTGCTTTCGTTCGCATGTATCGTTGTTAGAGACCGGGAATGTCGCGAGTTCATTTAAGGGCAAGTTAAACTTCAACAACATGTACATNCGCATGTATCGTTGTTAGAGACCGGGAATGTCGCGAGTTCATTTAAGGGCAAGTTAAACTTCAACAACATGTACATCTGAGTCACTATCGCCATTGTACCACTGCTTGTTAGGCACGCCCCGGACCGCTTTCGACCAATAACGAACTTGCAAGGATAACAAGTGCCAAATACCGTGATACCTGCTCCGGAGTTAAATTAGACCGGCAACCAATGAGCACCTAACTGAGGCTCGACTACACTAAATATTACCGAGTCTAGCTTGTTGCCAAATTAAATTCGCGATATTTCCGGTTCTCTACTCATTATAACATGGCACAGAAGACAGTGGACTTAGCTGTCCATATTAGTATCCATGCATCTCTTTCTTTGACATTTATACGCATACAACATTATATATTTAAACATTTTTTCACGATATAAGTAAACGTACTTTTTAATAGACTTGTTATACTGAACAATAACAGCAACTGTGACATTGAAATTTGAGTCTGTATCGAATTAGTCTTTCATGGCAGACTTTCTAGAAAAATTGTTTGTGGATTTTTTAAATTTTATTTACATTTTTATTTTTTACTTATTTGATAGTGTCATTCATTGCTAAGCTTATTCTTCAATAATTTATGTATATAATTTATTTTTTGACTGTGGGTTTCTTGTAATTATGTTGGTATTTAAATTGTTTCAGATATCTAACCTATCCGTGGGAGTGCAAATTGTATTACATACACATCACTTCAAAATAATATTTTATTTATTTCGTTGTGTGAAGTTAAGTAATTTGAATTATTTTATCACATTTTAATCCATGTAACTGATATATGGGATTAATACGAGCAAATGACAATGGATACCTTGGAAAAGGGATGTAGTGTATTTGAAGGGGGGTGGGAAGGGGCAAATGGAACATTTATGACCGAGAGTCCAGCCATATCCCGTCAAGACAAAATGAGCGCTGGCAACGTGCTGGGGAAAGAAGGACTACAACGGGGTTGGTTGTCCTGTCAGTCACAGAGTGTCTGTTGCTACACCCTGGATAGCACCGTGCGTAGTACTGCCTAGTCCACTGCTGTCAGTCATAGTTGCTCATCGACGTCTGGGCTGACGAATATTCCTCCCCGTGTATAGAGAAGTACGTGTGAATGCTGACGAAGCAGACCCGTCGCCCGTGCAGACGACGTACAACGCACGTACGATGCATGCAGGATGNTACGTGTGAATGCTGACGAAGCAGACCCGTCGCCCGTGCAGACGACGTACAACGCACGTACGATGCATGCAGGATGTAGGGTCTTGTCCACAATAGCTCGTACTACGTCCGCGGACACGCGTTCCGACGTGTACGCCTACAATTACGACGTCCGAGGCTAAGCTTTCAGACACTGATTCTAGAGTGCACTCAAATCGGAGCGTCAATAAACTGTACGCGATTTCTCGTAAAAAGTGATATTTGTAGCTTATTGAAATTTTGTTTTCCAATTGGAGTTATGCGAGTGAGAACGTTTTGATTTAGCTCCATTTTAACTTCATTTGGGGTTTTTTTTTTTTTTTTCATTTTTTTTGTCAGATTACTTCTGTATTTTTATTTATAAGTTTAGTTTTCGTGCCTACGATATTGAAGATTGTGCCTACCAACGAATGGCGTGTTTTGTGTTTTCAATCTTCACACTTCGACATCAATACAGCATTATTTACTTTAACCATCAGCGCGTGATGAAATGTAAACAAAGCAAACAATTTGGAACAACACGTTCGCGCGTGCTCCCGCGGGCGAAAATTCGCGAATGGTCTTGGGACGAGGGACCTCGGGACATTGGGACGCGAACTGTGACGTCAGAGGACCACGTGCACCAATCAGCAGTTANTCTTGGGACGAGGGACCTCGGGACATTGGGACGCGAACTGTGACGTCAGAGGACCACGTGCACCAATCAGCAGTTAGGCGTGCGTGGACCAGGTGTTGTGGACAAAGCCTGACGGAGATTGTAGTAAGGATAGCTGGGCGACGAGTGTGCACACACAGGTACGAGGGAGCAGGGATGAGGCACGGAGTAAATGAGGAAAGCCCATTCATAGTTACTTCGAACTTATCAGAAGCCCTCCTTAAGTTCTACTTCCAGGATATTCCTCCACCCAATACAAACTATGTTTAACCGTCTCTAGAAAATAACATCAAAGAGACAATGCACAGCATTCTTGGGGACTTGATTTAATAATATTTTACATAAGAACTATTTCTTACTAGGCATTACCATCATCCCTATTTTCTCCCTGTTTTTATTTACCAACCAGTAATAATATATTATCATTTATAATCGTATATATGTAAAAAATTTATAGAACTAAAAAAAAGGATACTTTACATTAACATTAGTATAAAACGTTTGAGATACATGACATGTTTAGGAAATAACCAAGCAAATAATTTTTAAGGTGTTTTTCAAAGGTTTGATTAAAAAATTGTGAAGAATCCGCGAATAGACTATATACAGAGATTAAATGATGTGGGCTGATTGGCTGCTGAAATGGGCTTTGTGTCTGATTGGCTATTTCGAGGTGCGGGAAGATCCCCCGGTTGGCAAGTAAACACCAGGCGCTGTTTGACGAACGGCGTTTTGACATTTTTCTGGTCTATGACGCCATTTTGCTGGCATGTGCGAGCTGTGGTTAGCGGTATAAATGGCTATTCCACCTCTGTAGGCCTGTACTTGAGGGTTCCACCTGCCTTGCGCTTGAACTGCGAGGCCGGGTGTTTGCAATCCTGGTTTTTTTTTTTGACGTAACTATTAATCGTGCCTCCAGTACGTTAATTTACGAAAATACATCATACTGCAGACGAGGACGGAATGTTACTTTGAACTAACCACACGTGCTTTAAATATGATTTTGGAGCCCTCTAATACAGTTAAAAACGCCTTTTCCAGACTGCTGTATATTAAATCATACTACACGGACACGAGCTGAACTACGGTAGGAGCCTGTATTGAACTATCCTACTGACTTTTCATGAATAAATCGATAGTGTCATTGCTGAAAGTCCTACACGCAGCACTACGAGAACACTGCACGCCAGTTCACAGCCCTGCACGTAACGGCGATGGCGCCCTAGTAGCGCGTGTCAGTGTAACCCTTATAGCTCGCTCGCTTCTCGGCAAAAAAAGAGGAAAACGACGCAGGCAGGCGGGACCCTTCAGAACTGTGTAGCTCGAGCGTGCAGACGTGACCTGACAACTGTAACGTGGGCTTTGCGCGCGAAAAGGGAGCGATACACGTGACGGTGCGGAACGTCACATGAGGAATTTATTGCTCGTACCGCTTACGTCGAGTGCAGAGACATTGCTTCCAGCTGGGTTTGTGAAATACATCTGTTCTGCAACAGGATGCTGCAGCAGTGAGCTGAAAATAACTTCCTGGCACAAGTACTCTTTACAGATGAAGCCACTTTCATGACAGACGATTTTTTTCTACATGCCGCAACAGTCCCGTATGCCGCCAAAAAACCCACGTTTCATCTACAGCGGTAACCATCAAGTGAAATTCTTCGTTAATGTCTGGGCTGGAATTTGTCGTTGGCCACGTAATTGGTCCATATTTTTACCTGCTTGTCTCAGTTAAGCTACATACCGCAACTTGGTGCAGGAGTCGTTACCACTGTGCTTGGAGGCTGTCTGTGCCTTTGGACACACGTCTGGCCNACATACCGCAACTTGGTGCAGGAGTCGTTACCACTGTGCTTGGAGGCTGTCTGTGCCTTTGGACACACGTCTGGCCTTTTGGTTCCAGCAGAAAAGCACACCACGTTACCTCGCCGTTGCGGTTCATCAACGCTTCGACTCACAGTGCCCGAAACAATCGATTGGCAGTCGCCAAACCATTGCACGAGAACACTTGTTCGCCCACCTAACTTCTACCTCGGCTCTCGCATTAAATCGATTGTGTGTGTTTTATTCCGAAGTCTGATTCTTTCCTCACGAGGCTTCCCTTGAAAGCTTACAGCACCTCTACTTAAATGAAGTGAAGCGTGGAATCTGTTTGTTCGTAAACAGACGGTTGAATAATAGCTATATAGAAAAAATAAATAATTTTCGTCGGTAATTTTAGTGTATTAATTATGAACGTGTCTGCAAGGTAAGCGGAAATTAGAGTTTATAAAAAGCTTGCTAAAAACGACTTCCAACAATGTCACATGCGCACTCGAAGACACTTCACAGACTATCGTTTCAACATACCCTAAATCTGAATCGGTGAGAATTTCACTCATTAATTCAGTTAAGAGCACTTGACTTATTTAACAGTCACTTCAGTCTGTTTTTTTGATAAATTAGAGAGAGAATTGCCTGTTTTCCTTTACTTTTTGATTTAGTGACATTTCCCACTAATTCAACATTCAGTCTTTCATTTTATTTTACGTCTTTTATTACGTTTTCATGTAATCATCACAACGCTCGTTTTGAAGGTTTGAACTGCATTAAATGTGGTGAAGTAAGTGCATTTATATGTACAATTTGTTTTAACAATCCTTATGTTACCAAAATACACTAAAAACGAAAGGAAAAGATTTGACATTTTAAGTTACATATTTTCGGTAAAGAAATATAATATGCATATTTTACTCAGTCAACGTTCGCTTGGTAGCTCTTTTGGTAAGGTGACGGTCTGGAGGCGGAATAACATGGTGTCAAGTTCTGGGCACAACGNTTAACTGCATGCAGTTGCCAGTCACTTACTCAATCAGTGAAATTCTTTCACTGAAAGAATCAGTGGTTTTCCACCAATCATAATTGGAGACTTTTCACTGATTTGAGTAGTTGTATTTTACTGCGAATCAGTGATTTCGCACTGATTTGAATTTGGATCGCATAGACCCGCATTATACAACGGCACATTAGCTGTGTATGGATCGCATAGCCTCACATTATACAACGGCACGTTAGCTGTGCATGGATCGCATAGCCCAACATTATACAACGGCACATTAGCTGTGCATGGATCCGTACTGACGCTGAATCAAGATAACCTCTTTCCCAGTAATACATTGATTGACTCCAGCCTCGATCATCTCCTGCCGTCCTCTATTGTGCTGAATCTTGGTTATAGACGAAGCTCGCATTTAACCTACAGGATAAGTATAAAAGAATACCCCCAAATTTGAAGGTTTATAATATAAAAACTAAACAACCTACAACCTTGATTGAGCAATAAATGAACCGTGGAACCATGAAGTTTGTTTATCATACATTCATGAATGTTCAATGTGACCACCACGAGCGGCCCGAACGACATCTACATTATAATCAAACTCGCTCCACACTCTTGTCAACATGTCCGGTGTTACGATTTGGATGGCGTCCGTAATTCTCGTTTTGAGGTCGTCAATGTTAGCNACACTCTTGTCAACATGTCCGGTGTTACGATTTGGATGGCGTCCGTAATTCTCGTTTTGAGGTCGTCAATGTTAGGCGGCAATGGTGGGCGAAACACTTTAGCCTTTATATACCCCCATAGAAAAAAATCGCACGGGATAAGATCCGGACTTCTTGGAGGCCAGTGATGAAGAGCCTGGTCACCAGTTGCTCATCGACCAATCCAGTGTTGCGGCAATTTCTCGTTGAGGTATCCGCGAACAGCTAGGTGCCAATGGGGTGGCCCACAATCCTGCTGGAAAATTAAGTCTCCCGNTTCTCGTTGAGGTATCCGCGAACAGCTAGGTGCCAATGGGGTGGCCCACAATCCTGCTGGAAAATTAAGTCTCCCGCCGCCTCTTCTAACTGAGGAAACAACCACTCTCCTTCCACCCTCACTACCTCAAAACGAGAATTACGGACGCCATCCAAACCGTAACACCGGACATGCACACAAGAGCGTAGAAAGAGTTTAATTATCTCGTAGATGTCGTTCGGGCCGCTCATGGTGGTCATATTCAACACTGATGAATGTATGGTAAACAAAATTCACGGTTTCATGGTTCATTTAATTGGTCAATCAAGGCTGTAGGTTGTTTGGTTTTGATATTAGAGACCTTCAAATTTGGGATATTATTTTATACTCATCCTGAATAATCAGTTATGGGAAGTATTACATTCCACTGGATTTTATACTCGCACATTAGCCGGTAAGCAGATACATAAAGTTTGTTTCATGGCACATAAAATTGTATTTCTTATGCAAAACATCCCTCTGTTTAATAAAGTGAGAATGCTTGTCTCTAAGGATTCCTGGCCTTGAGTCCCTTGAAATATAGAGACATTTTGAATAGATTTCACTAATGCACTTTTACTTATTTTAGAGGTTAATCACATTCAAGGTAAATTGGATACTAATTTCTTAATAAATGTATAAGTTTCACAAATATTAAAGGATATTAGAAAAATGCCAGGAAAAAAAATTACTTTTACAATATTTAAGCCATTTTGGCGTAATTTATTACCGAATAATTTTCTTTAAACGTAAGCCACCTGCGTCACTTTATGTCTCTACATCTGAAATTAGCTCAACGTGACTTTCTTCTCGGGTTTTTGGCAACGAAAATGCATGACATATAATTACCATTAAATTTCACCTAATATTTTACAGTGTAACGATTAGTAAGTCCTGTGTGCTATGGCTGTTACAAAGTAACTATANATTAAATTTCACCTAATATTTTACAGTGTAACGATTAGTAAGTCCTGTGTGCTATGGCTGTTACAAAGTAACTATAAGCATGCTGGTATTTCCATTCGCTATTTAATTACACTGAGATTGTAGAATGCATCTGGATACCTCGATTTATTGGCGATGTAAAACCAAATCGAAAAAAAAAATACCACTACTATAAGTTACGGGCGTAACATTGTGCTGGCTTTTTTCTCTGGAGAGCTTAATTGTCCGGGTCCTGACAGGAGGCTTTGTTAAAGCTTTATTTTGCAGCAAAAATTAAATTCCAGGGTATACAAAATGCTTGTGTATTTGACAAATTGATTATAGATTATTGAAATAGATTATTTATTTTCAAAGAACTCGTAAAAACGGCAATGATGGAAATTGTTATCTTCTTTTTTTTTTCTTTTTTTTTCCACAGCCCCACGTGTTTAAAAAATTTGGTGGTGGTAGATTAAAAACATCCAAAAATACATACTACGTGGTACTTTGTGTTTCGGTTGGCGTAGTCTCTCAAATGTTGGTATAAAGAGCTGTTATTTCCAGGTACCCCATTCACTGGCTAGATACACAATACCTACAAAAACATCCTTACAATCGGTTAACTAATTTCTGATACAAGCTTCTTCCATGAGTTTTAACGTTCTTCCATTTCGGGCGAGGGTGGTGTTAGTTCAGCGCACACTGCCGTCCCTCTGCAGTACCAGGACTGCCAAGCGATCCCTTAGTCTATCGCTAGGTATATCAACTACCGCCTCCGTCTTCATGTTCAAGAATTTAAATTGGTGTTAATTGTGAAGGGCAAGTGTCCAGGTTGCTTCGTGGTGCTCCTCTTGTTTGGAGTTATTGAGCGCGTGGTGGAGGCTTCCCTTTCACTTTTGTCGTTTCAGAGATTCTGCTTTATGTCGGGAGTCCTCTACTCCTACCAGTGGTATGTGAACGAGTATCAAAATTCTTGCCTTGCTTCGAGACAAGAACTTTACGCCGTATTTCAGGATTATCTGCATAACGTTCCTTATGAATGGCAAAAATTATTTAAATCTTCTTCTTTTTAGACCGCAGACCTAACACACGCAAATAATTTACAGAACATACTTACATCTTCACCACGATCTTGCCAGTTCTTCTTCCTTTGCATTTTTATATCTTGCTACTTTCACAAGTCCACTTTCTGGCATGCTGTCAGTATGCTGGTTGCGTACTCTACTGTAATGCTATCACTGGGTTTATTTGAATGGTTCCTTGGTACTTCTATCTTTGTTCTAAATACATTGGTTATTAATTTTCACATAAACTTCATCACCATTTATTATATCTTAAGTTTAATTGTTTTTATTTAGTTACTGATTTCTCCGTGCATATTGCTAGAATGTTTATCATCACTGACATGCGTGTTCTTACTTTGGAGTCATATTGTACATACGTTTTTTCCACACTGGGTGAATGAGATGTCCAGCTGCTCTACTATATCAAATTATTTATGTTTAGTTTGTTTCACTTTATATTTCGAGTTATAATTTATTGCTTCTCGATGTTTATTTCAAGAACGTATTCTGCTCACAAATTATCTACGACCACCTTAATAAAGACTGGAATCTTCAGCATTTGTAACAGTTTTAGTCTTCTTGGAGGAGACCGTTTAATAAAAACGCAGGCAGCAATTTTTAAGCTCACGGAGCAGTCCCCATTAACATCACTTATTTTAAGGAATGAATGCTGCATGATCTGCAAAACAGTTCATATTTAAACGGGTTTCCTCGTGTATATAATAAATTAGTTCTTCATGCTTCATAATTGTCNATCTGCAAAACAGTTCATATTTAAACGGGTTTCCTCGTGTATATAATAAATTAGTTCTTCATGCTTCATAATTGTCTTCATATTTAGAGTGAAAAAGAGAGGACTTAAAGAATTGCCGTGACATATTCTTAACATCATTAGTTTTGTTATGGGCAAAGTTATTATTCTATGTTGCTTATTTGGCTTCGTATTCTGAGTCATATTTTCTATCAATAACGGAGGCGGAATAACAAGTTTACTACTTAAATAGTGTTATGAGTTCAGTGTTTACATCTTAGGATAAGTAAAATATATGAATTATAAGGATTCAATTATTCCATATCTACAAAATTTTAATCAAAAAATGTTATGCCATTTAAAAATAAAATTGCTCTATCTTTAAAAATGCCATATATTTTAGTTTCTTTATACATTCTGGTTATGAATAACAATGTATTTCTTTATTTTTCCACGTAATAACTTCTTCCAAAATGGTAGTCAAATAAGATGCTAACAAATTTAATAAATGCGTTGTGCAGATATGGTCGGAGCCACAAGTTTGGTTTAAATCGAGCGACGTCGTGATTCCTCAGACAATAAATTGTAATGTGAGGTCACCATTCTGAAAATGAATATTAGATACGGTTGAGAACTTTGACTCTCCTAGCGTATCAAATGTCTGTGTAACTCGGTGTAACAGCTGAATGGTATTTTTGAATGATCAGTCGTACATGCAAACTGCCCAGAGTCTCATANCTGTGTAACTCGGTGTAACAGCTGAATGGTATTTTTGAATGATCAGTCGTACATGCAAACTGCCCAGAGTCTCATAATTAGCCTCATCTAAAGTTAAAAAAGGTGAATAATGTCGTCTTCCTTTACGTTCGTTAAAGAAAGAATACCAAAACTGTTTGCGGGAATTTTAAAAACATTGTGTTCTTTGGCTGATAATATTTTAATTTTTTATCGTATAGCTATTTGCAAAGAGAGGCAACAATTTGTCTGTACTTGAAATGCATGTAAGAGAGAGGTGCTGCCTTTGGTACACAAGACCGAGAGGATTATCTACACACTTACGTTACCTCAATAGAGAGCTACCTCAAGCACGCGTATCACTGTTCATATCCAAACCGCGAAGTGTTAATATAAAATATGTTTACTTNATAGAGAGCTACCTCAAGCACGCGTATCACTGTTCATATCCAAACCGCGAAGTGTTAATATAAAATATGTTTACTTTTCAAGTAGAGTAAGCATATTTGCAACAAATTCGAGAAAATTATGTAAACATTACCTTTACCTTGGATGCAATGTTTAATACTCTAGCAACGATCACGTGTAACTTTGAAATTGTTACTATCACTGCAACTCTTATCTGCATATATGTGTAAGACATGACGGAACTCTACTCAGTAGCCACTAATTAAATATTTTGATTTGATAAGACATTAATAAATAAAACTATTATTTCTTCCATAAACATTGTTAGTATCCAGGTAAAGATCACGTTAAAATATCATTTACTGGTAGAAAATGTTTTCCAGAATATAAATCCTTAACCTCTCAGTTCATACTATATCGCATAAAACAAATTAGTTTCTCGACTGTTACCGAATATGAAATGTAATTTTTGTGTACAAATTAATTTGAGAATCAGTGTATAACCTAATATAATAATATATTTTGCTCCAGGTTAGGAAACGAGCAAAGTAGCGGTGAACATCTAGTGAAGCTCGCAGGCATCCTGCACCTCGTGCTTCCTACNCCAGGTTAGGAAACGAACAAAGTAGCGGTGAACATCTAGTGAAGCTCGCAGGCATCCTGCACCTCGTGCTTCCTATCAGGTGAGTTTAACAGTTTCAACCCTTTCAGACCGGCTTTACTTTATAGTTTTAGGAGTTGTAAAAATACATTTATGGATGCCTGCTGTACTTTGGCTGTCACAACCAATAAGCTGTAGAAATTGTGTTCGACTATGGTGGTGTGAAGCAATTATAACCTCTAGCAGTAGCACGATTTAGGAATAACATTCCCACAGGGAGGATCATTGTGGTCACTTAACCTCCCGGTCTACAGTCCCAACTAGATATAACCGCCCTGTGCATTATTCACACAATTATATGTACTGGGTATTAATGGGCTAAATATATTTTTTCAACAGTATTTACATACAGCTGTGACTGACAAATGTTGTGCGTCTCAATACGACTGGAACGCCTGCCCACACCGAAAAAAGTATAATTACGTTGCAACAAAACAACAATTACTAAGGCATTTATCTAAACGCTTATGTTTTACTGAAAATATTTTTTCCTGTGACTAAGTTAATAATGACTGCAATTTGCAAAATCTTACTCGACTAATGTCTGAAGATGTGCAGGAGGCAATTCACACCATGAATCCTGAAGGGCAGTTCACAAATCCATAGGAGTGCGAGGCGGTGGAGATCTCCTCTGAACAGCACGTTGCAAGGCATCCCAGACATGCTCAATAATGTTCATGTCTGGTGATTTAGGTGGCCAATGGAAGTGTCTAAAGTCAGAAGAGTGTTCCTGGAGCCACTCTGTAGCAACTCTCGACGTGTGGGGTGTCGCATTGTCCTGCTCGAATTTTCCACGTCCGTCGGAATGCACAATGGACATGAATGGGTGCAGGTGATCGGACAGGACACTTACATATCCCTAACCTGTCAGAGTCGTATCTAGACGTATCAGGGGTCCCATTTCACGCCAACAGCACAAGCCCCATACCATGACAGAGCCTCCACCAGCTTTAACAGTCCCCTGTTGGCATGTAGGGTCCATGGATTCATGAGGATGTCTCCATACCCGTACACGTCCATCCGCCCCATTCAATTGGAAACGAGACTCGTCAGACCAGGCAAAGTGTTTCCAGTTATCAACAATACAATGGCGGTGTTGGCGGGCCCAGGCGAGGCATAAAGCTTTGTGCCGTGCAGTCAACAACGGTACACGAGTGGGCCTTCGGCTCCGAAAGCCCATATCAATGATGGTCCGTTGAATAGTTCGCACGCTGGCACTTGTTGATGCCCCAGCATTGAAATCTGCGCCAATTTGAGAAAGGGTTGCACGTCTGTCACGTTTAATGATTCTCGTCAGTCGTCGTTTGTCCCGTTCGTTCACGATCTTTTTCCGGCCGCAGCGATGTCAAAGATTTTATGTTTTACCGGATTCCCGATATTCACGGTACACTCGTGAAATGGTCGTACGCGAAAATCCACATTGTATCGATACCTCGGAGATGCTATATCCAACTCTCGTGCGCCGACTACAACACAACGTTCAAACTCACTTAAATCTTAATAACCTGCCATTGTAGCAGCAGTAACTGATCTCGCAACTCTGCCAGACGCTTGTTGTCTTATATAGGCGCTGCCGACCTCATCGCGTTACTCGGATTGGTTCCATACCTCTGTCATTTGCATACGCACGCCTATGACAGTTTTTTTGCCTCTCCAGTGTATATTGTAGAAGTGTTAATGTTAAGAATTTTGCCGCAACTTAATGTTGTATAACGCTAAAAATAATAATGTTACATGTCGTTTCTTTGCCACGCACAAGCGAAGCGAAGAAAACAGAGTAGTGATTTGATAGCGGGTGAGGAGCCACAAAGGGATGTTTGAATGATAAGGGAGCGATAATCCTACAAGGTTTTTAAGTTACAAACGCTAGCAGGCACACATTCCTGCGCATTATACCGTGAGAAGCCTTCTACAGCTCGCATGCTCCTGATATTCAGCAGATTAAATTCCTGTCTTTATCTGAAAGAATGTTTTTGTTTTCATTGTCCTTTCCTCCCTCATCATGATACAGGTGCGGGGGATGTTCCAGATCTTTACTGCTGAATCTACAAAAACGTATCGGGCCTCCTGGCCAGACGTTTATGAGTGTCTGTAATTTGAGAGATTGCACGAGCTTGAGCGATAGACGACGAACTACAAGAGTAACGATTGGCAAGAGAAGTGACCAGTGACAGCAAGCACTGGTGAAGTGAAGTGTGAGACTGGCCGGCTTGACTATTGGACTGTGTGTATGAGTTAAANCCAGTGACAGCAAGCACTGGTGAAGTGAAGTGTGAGACTGGCCGGCTTGACTATTGGACTGTGTGTATGAGTTAAATACATTTAAAATGATGGAAACAGGCAGAAACATGTGTTAATGATGAGTGTGAGTTCATGGACTATAACCAAACAGAAACCTAGAGAAGAACTTTAATTAGAGTTGAGATAGACATTAAATACTTAACTTTTAGAGTAATAAAAATATAGTAGATATAGTTGTATTAATTTTGTAAATAATAGTTGTACAGATAAATCGAAATCAAATTGAGTTCTTGTATTTTTATTAAGACCTCCATCTCCCACATACTCGGATATGCACCTCAGGCGTTTTGTAACATTGGTGTCAAAAATTATATGGAGGTATTAAGTTGTTAATCAAGTTAGCCAATAAGCTATTAAATAATTATTTTATAAAATTAATTAATTTTAGTAACTGCAGGTCATAATAATAAAACTACTTGTTCAACCATCGCAGGGAATGTTAACTAGAAAAAATGTCTGCAGAGATGGAAGTACTGCAAGCATTAATTCAGCGAATAGGTAGCCAGATGGTTATATGAGCACAAGTGTAAATAGCTTGAAAGAAGATGTGAATAGCCAAATAAGCAGTGTAAATAGCCAGATAAGTTGTGTAAATAGACGATACCTAATGTAAGTGCTTTGGTAGATAAGAAAATTGACACTGTAAATGTTAATGTAGACAGGTTAATATACCCTGTAAATGAAAATGTAGACAGGAAAATAGAAGGCATTAGCGAGTTAGTAAATACGTCAATTGACTGTGTGTACGAGAAAATTTACAGTGTAAATGAAATAACAGATATTGTAGAGAATGAAGTGAAACAGAAAATTAGTACGACGAACAAGGAATGGCAGGAATTACTTCAGCAGCGGAGTTCTACTATCACCACATCGACAGCTGAGAAAAGTAAGGAAGAAATGCAAGTCATAACGCACACAGCAACCTCAGAGGATAGTCAGCAGCTCTGCCGCATTGGTGTCATGTAGACAGGAGTGGCAATTAAGCCCGCCCGTTACGATGGCCAGATTTCGTGGCAGGAGTACCAACACCAGTTTGAAATAGTCGCCACCNGGCAATTAAGCCCGCCCGTTACGATGGCCAGATTTCGTGGCAGGAGTACCAACACCAGTTTGAAATAGTCGCCACACTGAATGGCTGGTCAGCCGAACAGCTTGCTTACTAACTCGCAGCCATTCTGATAGGCTCTGCAATGAGCATACTACCTCTACCAGAGAGACATTGGCTGAAGTACCCCACACTGGNAACACCAGTTTGAAATAGTCGCCACCCTGAATGGCTGGTCAGCCGAACAGCTTGCTTACTAACTCGCAGCCATTCTGATAGGCTCTGCAATGAGCATACTACCTCTACCAGAGAGACATTGGCTGAAGTACCCCACACTAGTGTCTTCCTAGGAGCTAGGTTTATGCGACCGATACCTGCTACATGGCCATCATGCCCAACTGCGAAGTCGCAATCAGCAACCAGGAGATACACCGCAGGAGCTATGGCAAGACATCGTGCCGCTGTCTCAACTATCTCTGGAAAGGCACCCCGAGGAGGCTCGCGACATAATTGCACTTGGCTTTTTCAAAGATGTCATAGCCGACACAAAGGTAGGGCAAGCAGTATGTCTTGCTGCACACCACACCATGCAGGATGCCCTGGTCCGAGCACTGGAGGAGGAGTCAGCAAGACAGGTGTCCGCAACCCGGCGTCCCATACGGGCAGTGATGCTAAACGGAGACTACGACAGTATCAAGGAGACACTGAAGGAGTTGAAAACTATGATAGAGAATGTTTCCAGGGTCTGTGCTACAGGGCTTCGCCCTCCTTCCCGAATGACCGGAGTGATGGTCATGTGGACAACAAGGAACCTCAGAGCTTATTGGCCCCAACAGCTGCAGCGGGTGGCAGGTGGGTAACCAACACATATGGAAAACTTGTAAACACCGATCTCAGGGGGCGAAGGTCGGTGACTTCTGGAGGGAAGGTCCCAATTTCCTTCAGTGAAAGAGGAATAGTAGAGACATATAGATTAATGCTGTAAATAATAGTTTTGTAAATAAATTAAAATCAAATTTAGATATTTCATTTTTACTAACATCTCCATCTCCAAGAGCTCGGATACGGCCCTCAGGCATCTTGCAACAATACGAAGAACAAAATATTTGGTGTTAATGTGACATATCCAGCGAACACAAGTTTACACTGTCTCGATGTTGTAATTTGGCAAAAATAATAACAGTGAACAGGAATAACATCGTAAAAGGAAACCTATATATTTAAACTGTAAAGCATATCATGAGAACTAAATGTACCATAGACCATCTCTGAAGCCTTGCAAAGAAATTCAAATGTGCTAAATATGCATACAACGTGTATCTGAAACACACCGACAAATTTGGATAGGTTATTCCTGAGGTGGAAATAGAAAGGACTGAGGATAGGCAGCTCATGGTCCAGGTCAAATAGCAAGAGCGGTATACACTCCAAAGTTTGAGAAATGTATTATTTATGGTCAGATTTAGGAAACTGCTTGCGGGACATGAACATAGTACCTAACAGATTGTAAAAATAAGGGTGACAACACCCCCTTTAAATAAGATGGTGGTGGGTTACGTGTACACGACACACACTTTATTAATTATTACGGTTAAAACATTAGTAAACATTACTTTGTTTCTGCCCCGCGAGCAGATTCTTAACTTTAACATTGGAAGCGTCTACGGNTTAAAACATTAGTAAACATTACTTTGTTTCTGCCCCGCGAGCAGATTCTTAACTTTAACATTGGAAGCGTCTACGGCTCTTGCTATCTGACCTAGACCATGATTACCTGTCTCAATATTCTCTATTTCCACCTCAGGAATAACCTATTTGTGGGTATGTTTTAGATATAAGTTCTATATTTCTAGAGAACATTAAGTATTTCCAATAACGAAACGGAACTGCAGTTTGCCGTTATATTATCTTCAGTGCATTCAATATTAATCACGTTCAGACATTTTGAAATAGAGCATTTGGTAGGACGTTAGGGTTTGTAAAGTGGACCACGTAAAGCGCTCAAGGCGCGGGGTTCGATTCCCCTCCCGGACTTCACTTTTTATTAGTTCGTATATTTGTTATGGGTTTCTTTATTTTACGCCAGAATGTTTTCTATAAAGCAAAGATAATATAATGGGGTTTAAACGTGAATGTTAACGTCAGTTCTTCACAAAATATGTAAACACAGCCTTAATATTGACAGTACATTAACTAAGTAACGTTGTTACAACAGTACTGAATGTTACACTTACATTAATAGCTTGAGAGTATATTACAACGATATCAACATAAGCTACTAACGGCTCACAGATAACCAAAAATATAATATAGTTGTAACATTAATACCTATCATATTAGACCTTTGCCTGCATAATAGGGTATGATCTGCATTTCTAAGTGTCTAAAATGCCATTTTATTCTTCAAATAAAGTGTTGCACGTGTTCACAGGATGTATTCCTGCGAAAATAATTTATCTCACTTCCGGTTAAAATGACAGACAATGTAAAAAAACATCATGCTTATCGCAAACATAATTTGCAATATTTTTTCAGTCACTCTGCTGTATTTCAAATGTCATTAACTGAATACCTGCTGAGTTTACTTCAGACCTTTGCAAAATATTGACTCGATCACTGTTTAAAGGCTTATAGTTCTACGCAGCGTATCTGAAATGCCAGCCCGACATTTCAGTGCTTTATGCGTGACGATTCCGTAGTATTTGGGTTCTCGCGTCATTTGCGATAAGAACCGTAGTAGAGTTTGCACACACATTTGTAAAGTTTAGCCTTTCCTAAATAAATCCGCAAATTGGTCAGTTCTCAACACATCGTAGAATTGATCAATTTACAACATACCCGGCAACCTTGTTGCTGATTGCGAAAGTGTTAGGCATAAACATAGATCGGGGTAAGTGCCTATCTTCCGCCCATCACCCTACAACCTCGGACAAGTCTGCACCGTAGCCAAAAGATGAGGTAGACCGATTAATCGTGATCTGCGCATGTACCCAACACTGACCTATCCCAATCGATACAGCTGTCAAAGTCACACGGTCGCAGTGATGGAAGCGTTTGAATATATCTCAATTTTCAAAAGACATACTCATTTATATGAATAAAATATATTTACGAAATTGAATTTAATCAAACTGCTTACAAATTGGTCGGAGGAATTATATATACATTTATCTCAAAGCACCTGCTTACTAATCAGTGTTCTAGTCTTATATATAATCCACGCCATCTTTACTAGTCGTGTTGGCAGAAAAGCAGTTCGATGTTGGGACATGGAGACTGGTTGCGCGCAGCCAGCGAGATTAGCCTACCTCATCTTTAGTCTATCGACTGCACAGGAAGATGGGGCAGTTGTTACTATAGTCAATTCGCTGTTTATTCACACGTTTTAAATCAAACACTTGGANCTGCACAGGAAGATGGGGCAGTTGTTACTATAGTCAATTCGCTGTTTATTCACACGTTTTAAATCAAACACTTGGAAAATCACTCCATGTATAACGTGTTTGGATGTTTCCTTAATATTTCGTTTATCACAAGCGTTTTATACTTCAGTCAAAATAAAATTGTGTTTATTTTTGGTTAACTCTTTGAGAACTGTACCCTGCAGTAGCTCGGGCAAAAATTGCATCAACATTTCTCTGTCACTAAAATACAAAACTGGTATTGATGTATTTATGTTGTTTCACTATTTTTGCCAGAATTTTATTAAGAAATAACACAACATCGACGGAAATGTTTGGCAAACAGAAAACGAAATTTTATGTAACTGTTGAAATGAACACGCTGTACTGTACGTCCTCTTATATTCGAAGGAACATTTCATTGGAACTCGGCCAAATCAGCATTTAATTTGCTGCTAGCAGGTCAGTGAAAAAAGCATAGTGTGTTGTTTTACCAGTAAGATGGCGATAGGTGAGAATAAGAGACCAATAGTTCAATGTATGCTTGCAGTTGCGGATATAGGCAATTAACTTCCAGCTTTTCTTTGAAGTAAGTAAAAGTGCGCTGTCCTCAAAGTGCTAAAATTAACTTTTACTGTTACGACATCCAAAAGTTATAACATTTCATTTATAATTAATATGAATAACAAGGAGAAAATAAGTGTGTTGTTAGTGCCTAGTAAGAATTAGTTATTATGCAAAATATTATTGCACTGACTGCGCACTGTAATGATTTTGATATTGTGTTGATATTGATCCTTAACAGGGATATAGGGGCGTAACAAGTAATTAATAAGAGTAATGTAAAGAACACGTTATAAAAGAGTTTTATTTAACAATAAGGTTTTACAATATTATTTCAATATAAATATGACTTAATATGATCCGGGGGTTAGGGAAGCTATACAAATATATTGAAATATTAAATTATATTATTTTATATAGATTTAACCAGCCACATTCTGATTAAAGACTAATTGGAGAATCCCCAGATTGTTCATGATTCCGGAGACTGATTAAGATGGCGCAAGTCGACGGCCGGACACACCCATATTCAGTGGTCTAATAGTCCCAATGGCCCGACGACAAAAGACACCACCCACGGACTACACTGGCTTATATCGGCTGCGTTGTCCCCCTTTACTGGTCAGTGGAGGGGGATCTGTGGTTTGCGGTTTTAGTAACTAATATCAGCGATCACGGCCCGTGTCCTTAATAAATAAGTGAAGGTGTGATCAGGCAGGCCGCTCAGCTAAGGGCCTGACCACAACTCTTAACCACTCCCCCAATGTTCACTAGCGAGATGCCCTCATCTCGCCCTGGAGTCCGTGTGGATTATGTAGATGATTGGAGGTTGCCGGTTTCATCTTGTGGAAGTAGGAATATTTATCGGGTTAAAGTCCTCTTCGCTAAGGTAGAAAAACTTTTTGAGAAGAATTACAGTAGATGGAGAAGCTAGGCATAAGGAACTGCCAATTGCTTTCGTGCAGTCCTCGGGCGAGGTGGGCCGAACAAACGCTGTGCTGAGTGTTTACAGTAGCCGTGCGGTCCTTGAACATCAATACCGCTGGGTGTACAAAGTGTCTTCCACGCGGGCGCCGCAGACGCCCCGCGGGTGGTTCGCGAACGCGTCAGCCTTTCTTGAGGTTGTGAGTCCCTAACACTAACTCTATGTGACGTGAATCTTTCACTTCAATAAATTATTTGTAAGGACTGAAAATTCAAGAACACTAAAGCAATAATAACAATAGAAGTAAATTGAAATGCAAAATTTTTGATCTAGAAAATTCCTAAGTGCTCTCACCTCGGTACCTGTTTATGTTTGTACATAAAACTACAATTCCTGTAAATGAAATACATATTAATACAAACAATATAAAAGCAGTGATGAAATTATATTACGTAATGAGTGATACGTGACGTCACGGTGGTTAGGGTAGTGATAGGATGGTATCGTAACGTAGCATGTTATTAAATTAATAATTAAAAAAAAAACAAAGCTGCAGTTGCTTTTCAACTACGTTTCAATACATAAGAGCGTAATTGGAGGGCTACTTAAACTAACATAATATTAGTTAATGTATTCTAATATACACTAGTATCTAAAAATAATAAACCAAATGGCTAATGTAACAAATTTTAACGTATTTGACAACAAAATGTTTATCTAATAATAGTACAAGATGTGCATAAAATTATTTCAAATTTCAAAACAAAGCTTTTTATTAATACAAGAATGAAAATCTTAAAATTCAATGTGAAAAATGTCATATCGTAACTACATGCTATTGTCTGGCCACATTATTATAAATTAGTATAAATGAGACGTCTTTTTATCATAAAATTGACGTAAACAATTCATTGTTTCATTCGAAGACTGTGTTAATGTAGTAGTTTATTTTTGTTCTTAATTTTTATATTGTTGCTAGGATTGAAATATAACTTTTTTTCTCAAATTCGTTTGAAAGATAAAATAAATTTAAAATTTTGACCCCAATTATACATTATAATTTACAAACCTTTGATTTTGGAGTCCTCCTATCGATAATCTTAATATGTTTAAGTTGATTTTTTTTTGTTAGGCAAGAATACATTTTTAGAGTAAAGTTGTTATGTAAATTTGACTGTTACCAGCAGGGTGCGGTGTAAGTGGTGTATGTGAAATATGGAAACCGCTGGTTACCTGTGTACGACTCGCGAGCTGCGTTAAAAGGTATAGCTGATGCAGTGTAATGAAAGTGCGCGCCTTGACATTGCTGTGAGTGACGTCAGAACAGGTGTCTTCCTGCCTCTGCTATCGCGGAAATTGCTTGCGCCGCCCTCCGGAGGGACTTTGATTGAGAAGATGTGACGTCACTGCTGCTTGCTGCTGTTAATGAACGTGCGGTACCGTTGTTCTGAAACTTACATGGGAATTTATTGACAGAATACTTTCACAGCTTATCTAAACACCTGATTTGCAGTAAAATTTTAATTAAAAAAATAATATGGCCCTAATTGTTTATCAGGAGTAGGGTTATTACTTGTTAATTTTATTATTGTCTTATTATAGGTATATAAGGGTTTATTATATTTCTGGGTGTGCCCGACTTTGGAAGCTTGCATGTTGAGATGTGTGTTTAAGTTAATTCATTTCTGAATAGTCTTCGTCAATTATACTCTCAGGCAATAAAATATTTACGCTAACTTATGTTTCTGTTTAAAATCAATTTCTTAGGCAATGTCTACAAATGTGGGCGGATATACAAATACCTATTTTCATACAATTTTATTTTTTTTAAATAATTTATTGCAGTTAGTTGTGTGCGTGGATAAAACTGTTAATTTTTAGAATATGAATAAGTACGCTGGACAACAACACATTACAAGTAGAACATAATGACATTGATTATTAAAATGTTAAGATAGTAATAAAGAGGACAATAACGTATTGATCCAGAGTAACTATAATAATACTTCCACACACAAATAAAATGTTATCAAAGCAGAGAGACAACACACAGTATAAGTAATACATCATGTCACTGATTATGCGAATAGAAGATAGTAGAGATGAAAGAAACACGCAATCATCACTTGCATGGACGGGAGAACATCTTCCATCATGTCCTGCTGCCATCATTGTGGAGTCAACAATGCAGTTCTCTGACTGGTTTCCATTCATACCACGACTGGCCCCTGCTAGCAAATTTTTTTACATTGATTACTACGACTGGCATGTTCTAGCAGATTTGTTGCGATTGATAGCAGCACATCGAAAGCATATTACCAAACGTGGTAATTACAAGGGTAAATGAGTGGACTAAATTCCATTCGCTGCTACTTTAGACTCGTCATAATTACACTCTAGTGACGTCAATATTAATATATTAAAATTTTTAAGTTATTGAACAGCACAGAGAAAATTATAAGATCATAAATCGGCAGAAACTTAAACAGGCTGATCACACACACACGCGCGAGCCCGCGCGTATTAATGCTTCACATCACATTNTCGGCAGAAACTTAAACAGGCTGATCACACACACACGCGCGAGCCCGCGCGTATTAATGCTTCACATCACATTCAAATATTTCCGAGAAAAACCATTGTAAACAAATTCACGAAGGGAAAATAATATTATGTGCAAGGAAAAGTTACGATAAAATAGAGGTATAAAAAGACTGTATAATAAAATATGCAGAAGGAAAGAAAAATATTGCATTCGTTGTAGCAATACGTATAAGCGAGGAGAAATTAAGTGATGAATATGAGCAGCACTTAGGTGTTGAGGTACTAAGTGTGGATGTGNAATACGTATAAGCGAGGAGAAATTAAGTGATGAATATGAGCAGCACTTAGGTGTTGAGGTACTAAGTGTGGATGTGAGTGAAATTAGGTAGATATGAAATAAGGAGAGAGTGCAACAAGAAGTTACTGATACACGGCTAAAAGTAATTTTTAAAGAAGTTCTTAAAACATTTGATGGCATGTAGGCTTTNAACAAGAAGTTACTGATACACGGCTAAAAGTAATTTTTAAAGAAGTTCTTAAAACATTTGATGGCATGTAGGCTTCGACATCTTGTGTACACTAATATAATTAAAGATGGAAGCAGAGACATATGTAACAGTAGTGAGACACTTTACAAGTAGCTACTGGCGTGCCCTACCGGATACTCGTATCCTGAAAACCTAGTGCCATAAGCTAGCGTGCAACCAACTGTATAGCAGAGGTAGGATTCGTAGCATCAACTTTGGGTGCAATCAGTGTAATGCTTTACCTGATAGGGTTTACTAACATCAAATATTTACGGGGTTGTCATTTTGAAAATAAGTGCCTCAAGCCACGTACACCGTGTAAGTTTACATGCCTTACAGCATTGCTACTTGTATAAATAATTAGAGTGAATTGGTGATTGGTTCCCGAGATATGGCACACAAATTTTATTTTCTTATTTGCTGCCATCTTGCAAAATTCCCCAATAAAGATGTTCTGTATATGAAGCTGCCTGTAGATACTGTCAACATACAAATTTGGTTACATTTGGTTATAGGCTTTACACGGTAAAGTGAGCAATTTGACGGCCCATATAATGATCAAAATAACAAGAAAAAAAATTTTATGTATTGTTTCAGACGTTAACTTTTGACAGTTACAAAATGTACTATTAAAGTCATGCATACATTGTGTTTATTAGTCACATGGCAATTTGTAAATAAAAAATTGGCCAAAGGATAAAAAAAGCTGAAACTAAATTTAAAGCGCAGCCTTAAGAAGTGCTTACGTTATAATTAAACCCCTACTAATTATTAAATTGATAAGACAAATTTATCTAAGTTATTTATACGGCCACCATTGTAAAAACCAGTGTCTGACCATACTTAAACCACGTATGTTTACATGGTTTTCTGTAGCACTACTGGTTTGCGAAATTTGGTGGAAATCGGTTAAGAGGTTTTTAAATATGGCACAATGTTCAATTCTCTCTCCTGGAACCATATTACAAAGAGACCGGCAAAAGAGGATGTCTGAACGCGTAATTGATGCTTCTAATGAATACTGTTAGGATAAGAAATTTGATTAAATTATGTTGTATGTTTTAACAAATAAAAAATTATAATCACAATTAATTACATTTATGCAATTTCTAACAAGAAGTTACCGATATAACTAAACAACATAATTTCCTCAATATGGATGCAATTCATTTTTAAATAATTTCTTGAAAGATGAGCTGGTAGGTAGGACTTGTCATCTCGTTGAAAGCAATATCATTAAAGGTGAAACCAGAAACATATACAACAGTAGTGAGACAACTACAAATTCACACAAGCATTACACGGGACTCGAAACCAGAAAACCTTGTACCATAAACCAGTATGCAATAAACTGTATTACAGAGGTCGGATTCGAGCTTCAACTTCGAATTTCATCAGTCTAATGTTTCGAAAGATATGGTTTACTAACCTGACATTTTTCAGGAGACTTATTTTGAAAATAACGGGCTGGGTCACTTAAAACATGTTTGTTTGCATGGCCTACAATAGTGCTACCTATGCGAAAAATTTTGTGAATATCATTTGATTGGTACCTGAGATATGGCATAAAACTTCCATACTTTTCATGTGACGATATTTATAAATGGAGCACTAAAAACTAAGTACTAGCACATTCGATGACTGTATACTGCCAGTATACAAAGTTAGGCTAAAATATATTAGGCCTAAATAGTTTCGTAGGTACAGCACACTGAGAGAAAATGTCTGTATATGCGGTATTCGGTAAATAAGAGACTTGCGTACTTAGAAAACTTATATTAATATGGCTTAACACAGTTCAACGTTTTCGCCAAAATTGAAAAAAAAAAATCGTTTGATTGCTTATCGAGATACGACGTAAAAACTGTATTATTACATGTGGTGCTATCTATCAGAATGACGGAGAAATGAGGGTTTTCATGAACCAATTTTGATGGATATAATAAATAATGTCAGCATACAAATTTAAGTTAGTATTTGTTTTGTAGTTTCGCAGATAAAACAATCCGAGTCGAAATTATTATATGGGTGCCATTTTGAAAACATAGGTGCCTCACCTCAAAGTTTATCAGTTTACATGGACTGCCATAGTGTTACTTTTTTCCCAAATTTGGTAGAATTCTGTTTTTTCCGGAGATATGGCATAATTTAAATTTTTTATGTGATGCCATTTTACAAAATAGCGCAAAAAAAGGTTTTGTGTTTACACATTTTATGGTTGTTATATAAACAGTAAACATATAAAGTTGCATTAGAAATGATTACATGGTTGCGGTAGAGCATACAAAAATAAAATAACTATTTGGTAGCCCTTTTGAAAATAAGTGCCCGAACTACTAAAACATATTATTTAACATCACCTACTGCAGTACTACTTTTTTGCCATATTTGTTAAGAATCGGTTAATTGTTTCCCGAGATATAACATAAAAGCTTTATTTATCCGCGTGGCATTATCTTGCAAAATGGAGGACAAAAGAGGCTCAGTGTAGACACTTTTGATATTTGTTATACAGTATGTACTCCCAGCATACAAAGTTAATTTGGAATATATTAAATGATTTCGAAGATATAGCGTTATTCTAGCTATTCTAAAATATCTAGATGGCTGCAATTTAAAAATAAGTGTCTTACATACTTGAAACATATCTCTACATATCAACTGCCGCAGTACTACTTTGTTTGCCAAATTTGGTAGAAACCTGTCAATTTTTTCACAAGATATTACACAAAACTTAATTATTTCATGTAGCACTATCTTACAAAATGGCATACAAAAGTGGTTGTTTTTTGGCTTGCATTATGCTTCTGATAGATATTGCCAGAGTACAAAATTTGGTTGAAATTGGTTAAATGCTATGGTAGTAATACCAAATAAACCTAAAATATTTGTATGGCTCCCATTTTGAAAATAGGTGCCTAATAAAGTCCAATTACTTATATTTAACTGGCCTATCATAGTATAACTTATGTAACAAATTTTGCCGAAATTGGTAGAATAGTTTTCGAGATATAAGTAAAAGCTTTAGCTTTACATGTGGCACTATTTTCCAAAATGCCCTACCAACCACAATATCCACATCTGAATTCAATGCTTACACATTGCGTTGTCAAAATACAAAATTTCGTGTAAATAGGTTAAATAGTTGTCGAGATATGACGTATCATCCTAAATATTTAATGGCCACCATTTTGAAAGCAATTGCCCGACGTGGTCGAAAACTATGAAAGTCATGTGTCCTTACTTAGTTCTGTATGAGTACCGAGATTGGTGAAATTCGGTTGACGCGTTCAAAAATTGAAAAGAGGGACACACACGTGCACCCACACACACTAATGCACATTCATACACACACATACACACAGATAGGAAAGTGATCTGATATGTTTTTCTTTCCTTCTGAAATTAGTGTAAAAAAAGGCCTGCCACACCTAAAGCATGTAAGTTTACAAGGTCTACATTAGCACTACTTGAGTGTAAATTATGGGGGGAAACGTTTTTTTCCTGAGATGACAAAAAATAACTTTTTACATGTGCGCCTGTTTTGAAACATGGCGGAGAAATGAGTTTTGTATAGAAAATCTTTGATAGTTATAATATATACTTCCAGCGCACACATTTAATTTGAAATTGGTTTCGTAGTTTCGAAGATATAAAATACTAATATTACATGTTTATATGTACGCCATTTTGTAAATAAGTGACTGGACCACTCAAAACATATTTACCAATATGAACATCCACTTAATTTACTCTGTACATCATAGTCATTAGTAGAAACCTGAAGAATTCGCGGATTCATTTTGGGACAAGCAAGAATTCAAAACACGTGCGTTTATATCATTTAAGCCGTTGGTTCACACGGTGTTTGACACCTCCTGGAGAACGGTGTCCAATTGTCGCCTTCCACTGTGACAGCAGACAACCAATGCGCTGTTGATATTGGCATATTTGTACATAAGACTGTAGAGTCTAGCGTGCAGGTCATTGAACTCGCGAATTTTTCAGGTCTCTAGTCATTAGCTAACCAGATATTAGAATCCGCGCAAATCGCTCCATTCCAGTGCAAATGACGACCAGAACGCCAGTAGGCTATATGCTGTTCATTGTAAAAGGAGCACCTTCGGAATAAACCATTAGAAAATATAACTACCTGGTATTGCATACATTTGAACATAATCATGGACTAACACATTTACAGTAAAGTTGGCAGGGAATAAGCAGACATAATTCCATCTCTTAGCACTTCACTAATCACCACGTTAATAATTAACGATACTTGAAGTTCATTTAACTTTTTATTTTATGCACGTGAGAAAAAACGTTGACCTAATCGTAGCAATTTATATTTCTAACCGTTTCGTATCAACACTCGGCTGACGCACCGTTTAAGTTTTTAGACCCGATGTTTTTTTTTTCATGTCCGTGTTTTTATTTTCTGATTAACGTGATTTTAGGTGGCAGCTCGTTAACTCCAAAAGGTAAGTAATTACTTACATAATCGGAACATAAAATAAATTATGAAATAGTTTTCAGTGAAGCGGCACTATTTGTAATTAAATAGCTTTTCGCTGAATTTCGGAAAAGATTCTGGGTCCTGGAACGTCTAACATTTCACGTTATTCACTGACCTGTCCAATGTGTCTAAATGCAGCTGAAAACGGTTAAATTAATTTGAAACTGGAAGGAACTTTAGTGGAGTGCAAATAATTTAATTTGCAATGCTATGTGGCAATTCTGAGAGCTTCAGTGTATGTGTTATGTTATTTACACGTCTGTCAATGACCAGTGGGATGCGATACCTCGGTACCTATTTAAGTCGTTTTGGATGAACTACACAAAATTGGTTTACATTACACGTGCAACGCTCCTCCGGTAATTATAATATGTAAACACTTATGTTATGTTTGCTTCAAACGTTCAGTATACGCGAACATATATAAACCATGAGTGTTTGATTTTCCTATGAAAACCTCGAATCTAGATAACACGAGAAAAATTGGATTGTGCATTAGTAATATTTAGTATTTTACGAAGTCCCAAGATTTTTTGGTTAGCTCATTTTAATTTTAACACCTTTTCAACATGAACATAAAGAGAAGTTAAGACCTCCTATTACTTATTTTATATTAAAATGCTAATTTTTTCGACACTACAGAAAAAAACACCATAAATATCCAAGTTATAATAATATACACCACAAAAAAGTGCCATTAAAATCCACAGATTTCTAAATGAACAATTTTCATCAAATAAGTATCCTAACAGCACAAAAAAAGAATAAAAATGGTATTCAACACTATTTATTGTTATTTTCATTATTTTTTATATCAGTGTGCACTCATTTCGAAATAATTTATTATAAACGAATTACGCAAGTAGAACGAAGGCTGTCACACAATTTCGTGACAGTCCTTCATGTGTCCCATTTGCGTTTAATGTGGTTTGTTTGCCGGATGTGCCACCGGGTGGAAGGAGGGCGGGGCATGTGCCGCCCTTCGTCATTCATAGCTCCAAGACGACGTATAAGTCTTTAATAGCAGTGTGAGCCACAGAGCCGAGTCCAGTGAACATACAGAGTGCCACGATGGTGCATTCGACAAGCCTNTATCCAAGTTATAATAATATACACCACAAAAAAGTGCCATTAAAATCCACAGATTTCTAAATGAACAATTTTCATAAAATAAGTATCCTAACAGCATAAAAAAAGAATAAAAATGGTATTAAACATTATTTATTGTTATTTTCATTATTTTTATATCAGTGTACACTCATTTGGAAATAATTTATCATAAACTAATTGCGCAAGTAGAACGAAGGCTGTCACACAATTTCGTGACAGCCCTACATGTGTCCCATTTGCGTTTAATGTGGTTTGTTTGCCGGATGTGCCACCGGGTCGTAGGATGGTAGGGCATGTGCGACCCTTCGTCATTAATAGCTCCAAGACGACGTATAAGGCTTTAATAGCAGTGTGAGCCACAGAGCCGAGTCCAGTGAACATACAGAGTGCCACGATGGTGCATTCGACAAGCCAAGAAAACCTTGTACCATAAACCAGTATGCAATAAACTGTATTACAGAGGTCGGATTCGAGCTTCAACTTCGAATTTCATCAGTCTAATGTTTCGAAAGATATGGTTTACTAACCTGACATTTTTCAGGAGACTTATTTTGAAAATAACGGGCTGGGTCACTTAAAACATGTTTGTTTGCATGGCCTACAATAGTGCTACCTATGCGAAAAATTTTGTGAATATCATTTGATTGGTACCTGAGATATGGCATAAAACTTCCATACTTTTCATGTGACGATATTTATAAATGGAGCACTAAAAACTAAGTACTAGCACATTCGATGACTGTATACTGCCAGTATACAAAGTTAGGCTAAAATATATTAGGCCTAAATAGTTTCGTAGGTACAGCACACTGAGAGAAAATGTCTGTATATGCGGTATTCGGTAAATAAGAGACTTGCGTACTTAGAAAACTTATATTAATATGGCTTAACACAGTTCAACGTTTTCGCCAAAATTGAAAAAAAAAAATCGTTTGATTGCTTATCGAGATACGACGTAAAAACTGTATTATTACATGTGGTGCTATCTATCAGAATGACGGAGAAATGAGGGTTTTCATGAACCAATTTTGATGGATATAATAAATAATGTCAGCATACAAATTTAAGTTAGTATTTGTTTTGTAGTTTCGCAGATAAAACAATCCGAGTCGAAATTATTATATGGGTGCCATTTTGAAAACATAGGTGCCTCACCTCAAAGTTTATCAGTTTACATGGACTGCCATAGTGTTACTTTTTTCCCAAATTTGGTAGAATTCTGTTTTTTCCGGAGATATGGCATAATTTAAATTTTTTATGTGATGCCATTTTACAAAATAGCGCAAAAAAAGGTTTTGTGTTTACACATTTTATGGTTGTTATATAAACAGTAAACATATAAAGTTGCATTAGAAATGATTACATGGTTGCGGTAGAGCATACAAAAATAAAATAACTATTTGGTAGCCCTTTTGAAAATAAGTGCCCGAACTACTAAAACATATTATTTAACATCACCTACTGCAGTACTACTTTTTTGCCATATTTGTTAAGAATCGGTTAATTGTTTCCCGAGATATAACATAAAAGCTTTATTTATCCGCGTGGCATTATCTTGCAAAATGGAGGACAAAAGAGGCTCAGTGTAGACACTTTTGATATTTGTTATACAGTATGTACTCCCAGCATACAAAGTTAATTTGGANAAAGAGGCTCAGTGTAGACACTTTTGATATTTGTTATACAGTATGTACTCCCAGCATACAAAGTTAATTTGGAATCTATTAAATGATTTAGAAGATATAGCGTTATTCTAGCTATTCTAAAATATCTAGATGGCTGCCATTTAAAAATAAGTGTTTTACATACTTGAAACATATTTCTACATATCAACTGCCACAGTACTACTTTGTTTGCCAAATTTGGTAGAAATCTGTCAATTTTTTCACAAGATATTACACAAAACTTTATTATTTCATGTAGTACTATCTTACAAAATGGCATAAAAAAGTGGTTGTTTTTTTGGCTTGCATTATGCTTCTATTAGATATTGCCAGAGTAAAAAATTTGGTTGAAATTGGTTAAATGCTATGGTAGTAATACCAAATAAACCTAAAATATTTGTATGGCCCCCATTTTGAAAATAGGTGCCTAATAAAGTCCAATTACTTATATTTAACTGGCCTATCATAGTATAACTTATATAATAAATTTTGCCAAAATTGGTAGAATAGTTTTCGAGATATAAGTAAAAGCTTTATCTTTACATGTTGCACTATTTTCCAAAATGCCATACCAACCACAATATCCACATCTGAATTCAATGCTTACACATTGCGCTTTCAAAATACAAAATTTCGTGTAAATAGGTTAAATAGTTGTCGAGATATGACGTATCATTCTAAATATTTAATGGCCACCATTTTGAAAGCAATTGCCCGACGTGGTCGAAAACTATTAAAGTCATGTGTCCTTACTTACTCCTGTATGAGTACCGAAATTGGTGAAATTCGGTTCACGCGTTCAAAAATTGAAAAGATGGACACACACGCGCACCCACACACACAAATGCACATTCACACACACACATACACACAGATAGGAAAGTGATCTGATATGTTTTTCTTTCCTTCTGAAATTAGTGTAAAAAAAGGCCTGCCACACCTAAAGCATGTAAGTTTACAAGGTCTACATTAGCACTACTTGAGTGTAAATTATGGGGGGAAACGTTTTTTTCCTGAGATGACAAAAAATAACTTTTTACATGTGCGCCTGTTTTGAAACATGGCGGAGAAATGAGTTTTGTATAGAAAATCTTTGATAGTTATAATATATACTTCCAGCGCACACATTTAATTTGAAATTGGTTTCGTAGTTTCGAAGATATAAAATACTAATATTACATGTTTATATGTACGCCATTTTGTAAATAAGTGACTGGACCACTCAAAACATATTTACCAATATGAACATCCACTTAATTTACTCTGTACATCATAGTCATTAGTAGAAACCTGAAGAATTCGCGGATTCATTTTGGGACAAGCAAGAATTCAAAACACGTGCGTTTATATCATTTAAGCCGTTGGTTCACACGGTGTTTGACACCTCCTGGAGAACGGTGTCCAATTGTCGCCTTCCACTGTGACAGCAGACAACCAATGCGCTGTTGATATTGGCATATTTGTACATAAGACTGTAGAGTCTAGCGTGCAGGTCATTGAACTCGCGAATTTTTCAGGTCTCTAGTCATTAGCTAACCAGATATTAGAATCCGCGCAAATCGCTCCATTCCAGTGCAAATGACGACCAGAACGCCAGTAGGCTATATGCTGTTCATTGTAAAAGGAGCACCTTCGGAATAAACCATTAGAAAATATAACTACCTGGTATTGCATACATTTGAACATAATCATGGACTAACACATTTACAGTAAAGTTGGCAGGGAATAAGCAGACATAATTCCATCTCTTAGCACTTCACTAATCACCACGTTAATAATTAACGATACTTGAAGTTCATTTAACTTTTTATTTTATGCACGTGAGAAAAAACGTTGACCTAATCGTAGCAATTTATATTTCTAACCGTTTCGTATCAACACTCGGCTGACGCACCGTTTAAGTTTTTAGACCCGATGTTTTTTTTTTCATGTCCGTGTTTTTATTTTCTGATTAACGTGATTTTAGGTGGCAGCTCGTTAACTCCAAAAGGTAAGTAATTACTTACATAATCGGAACATAAAATAAATTATGAAATAGTTTTCAGTGAAGCGGCACTATTTGTAATTAAATAGCTTTTCGCTGAATTTCGGAAAAGATTCTGGGTCCTGGAACGTCTAACATTTCACGTTATTCACTGACCTGTCCAATGTGTCTAAATGCAGCTGAAAACGGTTAAATTAATTTGAAACTGGAAGGAACTTTAGTGGAGTGCAAATAATTTAATTTGCAATGCTATGTGGCAATTCTGAGAGCTTCAGTGTATGTGTTATGTTATTTACACGTCTGTCAATGACCAGTGGGATGCGATACCTCGGTACCTATTTAAGTCGTTTTGGATGAACTACACAAAATTGGTTTACATTACACGTGCAACGCTCCTCCGGTAATTATAATACGTAAACACTTATGTTATGTTTGCTTCAAACGTTCAGTATACGCGAACATATATAAACCATGAGTGTTTGATTTTCCTATGAAAACCTCGAATCTAGATAACACGAGAAAAATTGGATTGTGCATTAGTAATATTTAGTATTTTACGAAGTCCCAAGATTTTTTGGTTAGCTCATTTTAATTTTAACACCTTTTCAACATGAACATAAAGAGAAGTTAAGACCTCCTATTACTTATTTTATATTAAAATGCTAATTTTTTCGACACTACAGAAAAAAACACCATAAATATCCAAGTTATAATAATATACACCACAAAAAAGTGCCATTAAAATCCACAGATTTCTAAATGAACAATTTTCATAAAATAAGTATCCTAACAGCATAAAAAAAGAATAAAAATGGTATTAAACATTATTTATTGTTATTTTCATTATTTTTATATCAGTGTACACTCATTTGGAAATAATTTATCATAAACTAATTGCGCAAGTAGAACGAAGGCTGTCACACAATTTCGTGACAGCCCTACATGTGTCCCATTTGCGTTTAATGTGGTTTGTTTGCCGGATGTGCCACCGGGTGGAAGGAGGGCGGGGCATGTGCCGCCCTTCGTCATTCATAGCTCCAAGACGACGTATAAGTCTTTAATAGCAGTGTGAGCCACAGAGCCGAGTCCAGTGAACATACAGAGTGCCACGATGGTGCATTCGACAAGCCTTTACCCAGCTGAGTGAGTTTGAGAGAGGCCGCATCGTCGGCCTCCGAGAGGCAGGTTGGACGTTTCGGCGCATTGCTCGCCACTTGAAAAAGTTTTGCACACACTGTGAGTCGGTTTTTGACACAGTGGCAACAGAAGGGTACACACACCCGTCGAGAAGGCTCGGGTCGACCCCGGCTGACCATCAGCAGGGAGGATCGTTTCATCTTGCAACAGGCTGTAAGCACTCCACGGGCGTCGTTGCGCACCATCCAGGGACATATCACGGCAGCTAGGGATACGCCTATGTCCACCAATACCATATCCCAGGTGGCTAGAAGAGCGAGATATGATGTCACGACGTCCCTCACGATGTCTACCACTACCTGTGCATCGCCGAGTGCGTGTGACCTTCTGTCGGGAACGGGCAACATGGCAGCTTGTG